>JBAMJV010003585.1:0-167400 GCA_037951105.1 Echinarachnius parma | reverse complement strand
ATATAATACTGATGTCCAGCAAAGAACTTTTCTGTGTTTCCTCCCCGAGGGCCGCCATGAAGATGTAGATGTCTCAAAAACCTACATATTGGCAGATTATGTCTCTGTACCCCCTAAAAATCACAATCTTGGGATTGTTTCTTCAAATGTCATGAGATACAACAATGCCATGCTTTGGGGATAAGAAGGAATTATCAACAAACCAATCCCATAGTTATAAACTTTTCATCTGGATCTGGTGAGTAGGAACATTGTTCCTAAGCAGCATTTCTCTCATCAACTTGCATTGCTCCATTTTCCACCATTTTCAAAGAGACTTTCAATGAACAATGCATCAATAAAGCCTGTCTAGATCAGAAACAGAATAACTGGCTTTGCACAACTGACCATGTGAAGGATGCAACATTGCATACACAACATTAGGTAACCCAACTTCCTGCTCTTTCATGGTTGGGCTTTGAACTTATTGAATGCCCCTCGTACATCACACAAAAAATCAAAAAGTCAAGAAAAGAAGTTATATAACCTGTAAAATGGTGTATAATAAGATGCTTGTTAATAGTCATGAATGATCTCTTTATTCAATCATTATTTTAACAATATATCACAATCACAATTTTCTCACTGAAAAAAAAAATGTATGTGTATGTAAGGGCTGCTTTTTTTTTTTTTTGATAACAGGTTTTTTCTTTTACTTTCAAGGGAATGCACCAGGGAATTTTGTTCTCCTCAGATAGTGGGAAACTGTATGCAAGGTTGTTATATGTAAAATTAAATGTCTTGCCTGCTCAAAAATAAGAGGTTAAAAGCTCTTTTTGTGGTCTACTGAAAAACAAACAAAAACATGACTGTCACCATTTTTAAATTGCAGGTGAGACATTTTGCACATGGATTCCAGAGAGTACAACATCGCTGTGCGTGATAACTTTGTGACACGCGCACAGATTAACGGCGTAATTGAAAAATATCAAAACCTCACTTAAACCATAGAAATACTACGCATGGACAGTCATTGCCTTTTAAAATATTTATTTACCTGTTGAATACAAAGATATCACCACAGCACCCATTCTTGCTCAATACCATCGATCTTATCATCGTCACCGCCGTAAAGAATGAGTCAAGTTTTAAAACAATTTTGATGAAAATTACATTTTTAGAAGAACTTCAGCAAGCCGGATCTTCAAAGTGACTTGCTATCTATATATTTATATTCATACTGTATATATGGTCAGTTTCTGTCGCCAACTCAGCGGCAGTGTTCCCCTAACTCCTCCCTGAGTTTTCAAGCAAAGATCACCAAATTTGTCAGGTTGGCTCATCTCATGGTAATGCACACTCAACACTAAATGGATGTAGGATTAATTGGTAATTAAAAGGCAAACTGATATGTATTTTCACTTACCACAGGCCAAGGGTGGGAATCGCTATATCAGTGGCAGTGCATGAGCACGTATTACATGAGCACGTTGTATGTACACTATGTATGGAAAGATTATGCTCGCATTATTTATATAAATTATCTATATGATTAAATTTTATTTAAGATTTATTTTGTTGTTAAATTGCCTTACAAATCTGTGAACCTAATTTACACGATTTGAATTTTATCCAAGATATATATTTGTGTGTGTAATTTGACTTATTAATTTGTAAACAAAACATATTTCAGTACCCCAACTGCATTGTTTTGTATTTAACATGTATGTGTTTTCATTAATAAACTGAATTATATCCCTCATGAAAATGTTCTAGCCATGTGATTGGTCGAAACGCCGTCACGTGTTCAAATATAATTTCTCCAATCAAATCCCAATCTCATATAGTTCCTTTTGTACAGTTCTATTTTTTGTCGAGGACAACAAACTTTTGGGGCACTGGACGAGAGTTATAGTAAATTGCTGATACGCATGTGAGCTCATAGGACACGTGGTTAACAACCTCTAAATGTGGAATCAGCGAACGTTTCCAACAGAGTTGTTTCGTTCCCATGACAATCCAGAGCGCATCGGCACCCAATGCCAATGCTTATGGGTGCGCATTGCGCACTGCGCAAGTAAACGTGCGGGCGTTATTGCGCAGAAAGGCAGCGCGCTGGTGTGCAAAGTTTATGCGCGGCTACACTTGACGTAACAATGTAATAAGCGTCTTAGCCTTTTTAATCATAAATCTTATTCATGTGCAGGATTGACAAAATGAAAATAAAAGACAATCAATTGCTCAATATTCCAAACTTTTGAGCCCTTTTTGTTAGTTATATTGATAAAATTAGATGAGGGATATAAAACAAATAACCAAATCTCCTCACTAGCACATTTCCAGCTTTGCGCATGCACTGATCAAGCATAAACTCTACAGGCAATCGTACCGCATAACTTTCGTCAATTTGAACTCGGAACTCAAACTAGCTTCACTGTTCACCAACCCACTCAAAAAGCATGAAGATACATCATAAAACCTTGGGTAATGCAAAAAAAAAAAAAAACTGCTGGCGTAGCCACGTGGGCCTCTTGTGAAAAAATTGTTGCTGGTTGTTTGGTATGAATATCCGTTACAAAACAAACCTACTAAAAGAAATATGATCACACTTCTTTAAATTTATCGCCTGTTGTAATTAACGGCGTCAAAAAATTGATTTTCAAGGTTCCCGCACTTTTCTCCAGAAAACTATTGACACGTGTATAAAGATTGACAAGTCTTCTTTTTGGTCAATCGGGTGCTGTAAGTATTGCTTACCCCGACATTAGTAACATAAAGCAATTACGACTCAACGAGGCAGGAATCAGCATAAAACACTCAGCTATGAGGAATTCTTTAGTCAAGTCTTAGTGAACTCATTATCCGATGGAATTAAGTTATTTGTCCTTACACCAGATATGAGAACTATCTAATGACTGAAGATCAAACTCAGTTGTTGGGATAAGTTGAGTTTGATTCTGTCCAAAGATAGCAACTGCTGGATGATACCCTCAGTCGGAGGTCAGTCCTGGGCTTGGTAGTTGCTTATGGCTGTAGTCGGGCAAGCTGGGTCAACACAAATCCAGGGTGGTGTAGAAGCTGGCCGAAAAAAAGTCTGACCTAGTGACCTATGAATAGATAAGAAGGTTTGAAAATAGCAAGTTACAACATTTTATGACAAAATAGCAAAAACAAGATTTTGGCTGCCTGTCGTCAATATAAGTACTCCTCCGTAGAGGTTTGGGGAAGATGAAAATTAGGTATATAACCTAATTATGCTTCTAAAATGTTATGCATTGTCAAAGGTTGCAAAGGTGGACAAATCAGTAATATTCATGAATATAGTCAATAGAGGCAGCCATTTGAAGAATTTAGGGTGTCCCCCAGTGTAAATGAGCACCCAAAATGGGTGCATTGACGCCAGGCAACAGAGCATGAATGGTGCGTTTTTTTTTTTTTTTTTTTTTTTTTGGTGAAAGGAACTAAATCACAGGCTGCTTTAACAATGAACACGATTACTTCCCTAATCAGAAAAAAAAAATGCACCAGTCATGCTTGGTTTCCTGGCAGAAGAGCAGCACTTTGTGCATTGTTCTAAATGACAAAACACCTCACTGCCTTTTCTTTCTTTATTTACTGTCTTGTTCACCTGGATGTTTCTCTACTTCATCTTTGCTCTCTCTATATCATGAAATATTTTGTATACTACAGCTGTACAATTTTGGCACATATTTGCATATTTTGTTAGTGCCCAGCCTGGGTACGAATCATTTAGTAAATTAAATGTTCTGAACTTATTTATAATTATGCCACTGAGATCTCAGTTCAGACATTAATTAAATTGTACTGCTTTTTATATTTCCTAATTTTTCTTTCCTTTTGTTTTTCAGTTTTGCCTTTCCTTACTTATTATTTCTTCCCCCTTTTTCTTTTAGTATATCTTTCTCTCTAACATTACCTAGAAATAATCTGCAATATCATTATTATTGAAATATGCATAACTGATGCCCATTATAAATATTTTGTTTCGATCACTGTGTACATGCAATTAGTGATGCAGTGAAGTCTCTGATACAAGCACCTTCGTCTTTTGCCCTCATTGGGGAGCTGCTTGGCATTAAGGTTGTCTGCTATGTGGAGTACAGCTCTGTGTATGGAGGCTTCACTGCACATGCATGTACTGTACTATTTTATTTAATTCTTGATCATTCTTTATTCTTTTCCATCATTATACAGATATTTAATGTTTTGTAAATTAAATAATCAGTTTTTGAGATTTGCATATATATATATACAGTACAATGAGCCCTGTAACATTTTACCTCATAACCCCAAAATCTAATCAGATCATTGGCTCCCTAAAATACATGTACATATACCAATTTTGGTGAGAATCCGTCTATTTTTTCTTGAGATAACACGATCACAAGAACAGGACATAGGACAGACAACCCAAAAACATTACTATAAAATGATGACTCGACTATCACACATTTGTTTATCAAGCCTAAATAAATGTGCATTGAATGAATAATGCGTATTCAATTTTGATGGATATTCATCACCAAGACCTTGAGATATCGCAATGACGAGCTATTTTGGCTTATATGACCCCTGACTTCATTACTTCAAAATATGTAAAATAGTTTTAAGCCCTACATACATGTATTGATCATGGTGAATATTTTTGGACACTTTGGCTACATTTAATGATTTTAATTGTTCAGGTAACTTTTGTTTTAGATATTCACCCCCTTTACCATCTACTATGTAATAATTCCAACCCTTTTTCTGCAGTTTTAAGCACTTGCAAATTAATTGGAGAGCACTGCGGTTGACAAACATCGCATTTCAGCAGGGTTCTGCATTCTAATTGTCTGATTGTAATATGAATAATGAATTATATATATTTGGAAAGGTAAATCTGATTAAGAACATGATACATACCTTAATGATATGCTCCTGAATGCTCAGCAAGTCCCGTTTTAGCTGAAAGGTCTGCAACAACAGCAGAATTGAAGCTCTTCAAGCCAACAGTACATCGTCCCTCCCATACTGCCATGATGTTTGGATCCCTCGTGTGCTGCATCTGCATATAATATAAGAATATTATGTACAAAGTAGCCCTGTAGTGAAATAGTTAACTGACGGTTAACCGACCAACTTTGCAAAAGCTTTTTACCTTTGGTTTCGCTTATCCGAAGAAATTTTTATAAAAAATCCATCCTCCATTACTCATCCAGACTCTATTTCACCGTCATTAAAGTGAATAACCATCCTTTGTGCACATCATCTCATGTGATTTTTTACAAAATGCGCAAAAAAAAATATTACGCAATCGGCTCAGCAAAGTGGCTTTGTGCGGAGCTCTAGCTCCGAACGGCGATATACCTGCAAATGTTCATAGCGTAGATACAGTTCTACTCTCTCAAGATGCTTGGATATTGCCTAAAATAATAAATATCTGACACACAGTTGACTTCTCATTTCCTGAAACATATCCGAATGTCAATATTCATGTCATCATTGGCATTGAAAAGTGTCAATCTCTGTAAAATAACTGTTTACAACTCACCATTTTGACAAATTGTTGTTCACATATCATGGAGATGGAAAACAAATCTAGTTTATAGGGAAAATTTACCTAGTAGGATCATGTTCCGAGCTAGAATTACCAATATTATAACAATACTTGAAGGGTAAAGAAACTCTGAATTTCTGCAATCATTATCGTTTTGAGGGTGATCAGACATTTTATTTGATACATAACTCGGCAATTTTGGCCCCTTAGATCCCATGAACTCCTTACGTGAACACACACACCTTTCACTAATTTTTACGGCGGACAAAGATGATGTGCGCGGCCATCTTATTGAAATTGCCCGACATGCTTTGCAAACTCTGACGTTTGTATGGACGGCCTAACAAAAAGCTTTTCACTGCTCTGCTGACTCGTCAAAGCATCTACAAGTCTTCGGACAATTGTTTGAATAGGTGCTATTGAAATGCATTAGTGCATATCACGGACCTTACCCCTATCTGGACTGGGCTATTTTCAAACCCTTATAAAACTGGGGGGGGGGGGGGGGGGGGGGGGAGGGGGCTAAAAAGGCCCCCCCCCCCAAGATCTCGGTAACCGAACGTCCGATCAACTCCAAATTCGACGTCGCGATAGAGGTCCATGAGCTCTACAATATTGCACAGTTAATTTTTAAAAATAATAATTGAATATGCTAATTAGAGCTAATTAATTATGCACAAATTTAATATTTTTGTATTTCATTTCATTCTTTTCGGCAATTGAAACTACAAACCACTCCAAATTTGGCATGGTGATAGATGTCCATGAGCCAAACAATATTGCATAGTTAAAATTTTTGTTTTAATTACAATATGCTAATTAGAGCTAATTAATTATGCGAAAATTTCATTTTTTTTTTCATATTTTTTTCAATTAAAATTTTTGTTATTAGGAATTTTTTGATGGAATACAATGTTAACCATCATTCAACCATTTGTAGACCCAAATTAATTGATTGCATTGGTCAGAATGAAAAATAATAAGGGTTTTTGTCTATTTGAGGAAAAAAATGAATTTCCATAGGATTTGTACACAAATCACAAAATTTTGCGATTTTCAGGCAGACGCCGACTTACAAAAGGTCACGTAACTTTAGAACGGTATACCAGGTCGTCGCAAATTTGGTCTCAAAAGTTGCGCAAGTCTTCAATAAAAAAACTCACAAAATCGCGCGGCAATACCTAGTAGGCTATAATGCGGCTTTTAGCATGGGGCTAGCTAGGCAGTTCTGCCAACGTTCGTCGCGGATGAATCGTAACAACACGAGCAGCAGTTCACCTGGAGCTGGAGATCGCAAATTCACTTGACTTTTTCAACTAGTAATGAATATGATAGATCGAATAAAGTCGATAAATATTCTTCGTTTTTTTTCTCTTCTAATTTCATTTAATTCATCTATGATTATTACCTGTGTTTTTTCCACAAGGGAAGTAGTACCGTAGGGGGTGTAGAACTTGGCCAGTCACAAACGGTCACAAACAGCACAGCGCGCCATAGGCTTTGTACACACAAGTGCGCGGTGGCCAAGTTCTAGTGCATTGCAATAAATTGAACCTTCCGACGTAAAATCACGCCTTGCGGAAACCCGCATTCACGTTGAGCGATAATTTTTCATCAGCGAAGGCACCTCGATATTGCGGTCTAATTGGTCTAAGTTTCTACCGAAATGAACTACTGAGCGTCGATTTACAAATGCGAGAATCAAGATGATAAAAATTGAAATCTAAAATTATCATGAAAAAAAAAAACCAAACACATTTTTGAGATTAAAGACCGAATTTCAAGCGATTTTCTGGATAACCGAGAAGACTTCAGAAGAGCACGATACATGTATTTTAATTTTTATGAGCAATATGCAGATAAATCGTTTGATATAATTTTCAAGTCGCATGTTCAGTGCATTCTCGGCAAATCTAATTTCAAAGACAGCCGTGTCGACTAGGTGGCCAAGTTTCCCCCCGTGGCCCGTTCAGACCATTTACAATACATTGTAGATGTGCCCCGGGCCAAGTTTCCCCCCGTGGCCACATCTACAATGTATTGTAAATGGTCCTGAACGGACCATTTACTGGGCACAGTGTTAAAATATAGGAGACACAATTTGAACTACAAACACAGAGAAAAGAACAGCATATCTAAATTCAACAAATCCATACCTAGATTGAAGCATATTTTATGATTTATTGTTCAAAATTTCATTTCCAAAATGATAAGTCATACTCACAAAAATCATCATATAAGTTTCAATTTTTTCTCTTCCTGCACGATGTTCCATCGTAAACAAAGAAAGGCCGCCGCAACGTGCGGTGGCTGCTTATTATTGTCCAAAAACAAGCCAACTCACGATCTGCAAGCATGTCCGCCGTATCCGATTTCGGATACGCGTGTTGGATTTCGGATACGCTAGCACACGCGGTGTGGGAAGCTTGTGGGAATACACGGCAGTCGTCCAGAAAGTAGCAACACTTTCGAAGTGACTACTTCTCAGGTTTTTGATATTCCAAAACGGCAGATTTTCACCATTTTTCGACATTTGAAGAACAATTTGCATCATTTTGGTAAGTTCAAATGATACTTGTATCACTTCTTGGGCCAGTTATGATTGATTTTGCTGAATTTAAGTTCAGAATTTTATGTGAAAATTGACAAACTTTTTCTGTACTGTCCCACATTGTTCACCTACAGGCCAGCATAGCTCTGCTCCCTTGTGTGCCCGTGGCCAAGTTCTACACCCCCTACGGCTACGGTATAGTAAAATCTCTGACATTCCAACTAAAAATACATATTGGTAATTTTTTTTATAATGATAATAATGGTGTTTAATTGCACCCGTAAGAAGGTTAACGAGGCGATGGTTAAATAGAAAATCGCCTCCGTAGAAAACAAAGACAAAGTCACTACTTAGACTTTAGTAGTGACTTTGTCTCTGTTTTCTACGTACTAAAAAAGTTAAATTTAGGGGAAAATCTGCAAATCATTAAAGAACCTCCGTCATTATTAAAATAGCACCCGTTAAGCCTTAAGGGCTAACGCCAACGGAGGCTATTTTATTTTTGAAAGAGCCCCCGTGAACAAAAAATTATTCGAGGGCTGCTGAGTACAATTCAATAAATTTGTTTATTTTATTTAGTGTGCCAATGTGTGGAGGTCACTCAATCATATGATTGTGAATAATGATATAAATTTATAATTAATTTAAGATATGGTTTTCAACTGGATCTAGACGGCCAAGCCCAAGCCCAAGCCAGAATATATATAACACGTTTGAATTTGGATTTACTTACCACAGGAACAGCTTGTCTGAAGGCTGCCTAGGCTTGATCATGTAAGGGTCCAGCAATCAGCATAATTACAAAAATGTTCATTCCCAATCGAGACAATCACACCGCCTTTCCATGACCATGTTGTGATGCACCGGCGGCGGCGCGGACTAGCTACTCCGATCCGATCCCCCCGGCCCGCGTCGGGGCAGCGCAAGGGCCGGGGTACGGTACTGTAAATATACGCTGATAGAGCGGGGTAGAGCTACGATCGGGTGCGCGTGCAGGCAGCTCAGATAGCCGAATCTTCCGGGCTAGCTAGCGTTGGCGTTTCGCTAACACGCGTCATGCACGCAGGTTTGTGGCGCAACACGGATCGTAAGAAAGCGGTAAAGGGCTCAAAATCGACCCGGCCTTACAATTATATAACCATGACATAACCTAGTCATTTGGCAGTTGATTACGAACATTTAGACGACCCGTGCCTTAATTAACGGTAACCTACAGCATAACAAATCAATATTTCCTTTCAATTGACTCCATAAGCATAATTAGTTCGAGATAAGTCAAATTTTCAATAGTAGTACTACCGGTAAAATTAGAGCTAATCCTGCGCTATATATAGCGCTAGGCTAGGTGAACTGATCACCCAGGCCCAGTCTACGTCCGATGCGGCACGAACCTTCAGAATTGGGGTAAGAGGCTCAAACCCGACCCAGCATTATTACAATGACTAATTGGGCTGTTCGGTTGAACACAAACTCCGGCTCTTTCCTGACCAAAAAGACACACGAGTACACTTACAGAACGACATAAACATTCTCTTTCGATTCACTCCTTCGGCACATTATTTTGAGATCAGTAGCCTAAATTGTTCAATACTATATAGCTGGTCCTGGGCTTTAAACTAGTTGAATGCCAGTCCCTCCACCCCCTCCCCCATTCAAAAAAAGGGGGGGGAAAATCTCATTAGTCTATTGGTACACTGGTTTCCCAAAAATAATATCAAAAAGAAAATACACCAAATTGATCATCAGACAGCTGGTCTAAGAGTCTAATACACATTCATGTCGGTTTACTATTATAACACATAGTCCAATCATAATTGGACTTTGTTCCAACACACCTTGGATGTGTTACAAAAGGGTCCAATCAGCAATGTACGTAATTTCCAACATACCCAATGGTCCAATGAGGATGCATTTCGTATGGGGTGTTTCAGAACATCGTTGGCATATAATTACCAACGAACTAAGATATACATGCCAGGGCCGCGAAATGGTTTTGAAAGTGTAGGGGGGGGGGGGGGGGGGCTGATCACAATTTGAACTGTAATGTATTTCTTTATTTTATGCTTATGTATTTCTTTGTTTTTAAGCGAAAAAGTGGGGGCTGCAGCCCCCGCCCCCCCCCCCCTCCCCCCGGTTCCGCGGTCCCTGCATGCCAACGATCAACACACCGATGTGAGGGGTAATGTTTTCAGAACATCGTTGGCATATAATTACCAACGAACTAATATATTATATTGACTGCCAACGATCCCCAACGATCAACCACGATGTGACGTGAGGGATAGTGTTTTCAGAACATCGTTGGCATATAATTACCAACGAACTAAGATATTATATTGACTGCCAACGATCCCCAACGATCAACCCACGATGTGAGGGAAATGTTCTATACAAATCGACACATTATCGGACTTTAATTACTAAGGTGGGCGGGAAGGGGGGGGGGGGGGGGATTGAAGTTTAGTTTTATGGGAGCCTAATGCCCTAGACTGATATCGATGGCTCTATATTATACAGGTTCACGTGAATCCATATCATACAAGGCTCAATCTTTCCTCGATATGCCCTTTAAAAATACGTTACGAGTATGTTCACTATTTTATATAACTTTAACACCATCATTAGGAGTTGCAAATGTCTGAAATCTGAAAGCTTTCGGGTCGCTCCGCCCCCGTGGACCCCCATTATTGTCCCTTAATGTGGGTGCCCCCAAAGTCAGGTATATATTCGAGCCATCGAGACACTTTCAATGAGCGCATAATAAAACTTCCGGGCATGCATGCCATCCAATTTGGGGCTTCGGTTTGGACTAATTAAGTTTGGGGCTTTAGTTAGAGTATTATTATAAACAAATCAACGAATTCATACGGAAGATAATAATTCAAACAAAACAAATTAACACGAAAGATAATAATGGCGGGGCTTGGACTAAGCTTGGGGCTTTAGTTAGAGTATTATCATAAAGAAATCAAAGAATTCATACGAAAGAATTATAGAACTGCCGCAGTCTGGACTAATAATTATGGGAGGGTTGGGTGGGGGTTTGGGGTTAGGGGATTGTTAAAGTATTATCAACAACTTCATACGGAAGATAATAACTAAAACAGAACAAATTAACACGGAAGATAATAATGACGGGGTTTGGAATAAGCTTGGGGCTTTAGTTAGAGTATTATTTTAAACAAATCAACGAATTCATACGAAAGATAATACTTTAAACAAAATAAATTAATACGGAAGATAATAATGGCGGGGTTTGGAATAAGGTGGGGGCTTTTGTTAGAGTGTTATTATAAAAAAAATCAACGAATTCATATGGAAGATAATAACTAAAACAAAACAAAGTAACACGGAAGATAATAATGGCGGGGTTTGGACTATAAGCTTGGGGCTTTAGTTTGAGTATTATTTTAAACAAATCAACGAATTCATACGGAAGATAATAACTAAAACAAAACAAATTAACACGGAAGATAATAATGGCGAGGTTTCGGAAGATAATAATGGCGGGGTTTGGACTAAGCTTGGGGCTTTCGTTAGAGTATTCTTATTAGAAAAATAGTGTTTAGTATAGCAATGTGTATCCCGGCCCGATGTCAAACTAGGTGTATGTGTTCGTACACGTACACGTACACATGCACGTGTTATATATTTCCAAACTTGGTTGGGTTGCCAACGAAGTGCGATGTGATTTAGACAGGAAAATCTATTTCGATTATTCTAAAAAGAAACAAAATTCATACTTAAGATAGTACTATGGCGGGGATGGATTGAGGTGGTGGGTTTGTTAAGACTTAGTCGCAAATCGACAAATTCAACGAAACAAATTAATACGGAAGATGGCGGGGTTTGGCGACTTGAATGGAGACCAAAGCGCGCGTATTCAATTTGAGTTATAAATAGACTTAGAGCCACTACATATGACTTATATCCACTAAATCTGACCTATAGCCACTAAATCTGACCTATAGCCACTAAATCTGACCTATAGCCACCAACATTAGGGTTAGGGTAAGGGTTAGTGTTAGGGTATATATATCCTTATCTGACCTATAGCCACTAAATCTGACCTATATAGCCACCAACATTAGGGTTAGGGTAAGGGTTAGTGTTAGGGTATATATATCCTTATCTGACCTATAGCCACTAAATCTGACCTATATATAGCCACCAACATTAGGGTTAGGGTAAGGGTTAGTGTTAGGGTATATATATCCTTATCTGACCTATAGCCACTAAATCTGACCTATATAGCCACCAACATTAGGGTTAGGGTAAGGGTAGTGTTATGGTATATAACCAACACCAATCAAGCAATCCGAAATAGCTCCGTGGATAGAGAGTTAGATTGATACGATAGAGATCCCTGGTTCAACTCATACGGAAGATAATAATTAAAACGAAACAAATTAATACGGAAGATGGCGGGGTTTGGACTATGGTGGGGGCTTTTGTTAGAGTATTATTATAAACAAACACAACGAATTTATAAGAAAGATAGTTATGCCGCAGATTTGACTAAGGGGGGGGGGGGGGGTAGGGTTAAAGTATTATTATATGCAAATGAACAAATTGATACAGAAGATAATAATGGCGGGGTTTGGACTAAGGTGGGGGGTTTTGTTAGAGTAATATTATCAAAAAGTCGACAAATCCATACGGAAGATAATAATTTAAACAAAACAAATTCATACGGAAGATAATAGTGGCGAGGTTGGACTAAGGTGGGGGGTTTTGTTAGAGTAATATTATCAAAAAGTCAACAAATTCATAATGGAAGATAATAAGTTAAACAAAACAAATTAATACGGAAGATAATAATGGCGGGGTTTGGACTAAGGTGGTGGAGGGGGGGGGGGGGGGTTCTATATGGAGTATTATTATAAACAAAATATTTCTTAGAGTAATAAATATCAAAAAATCAACAAATTCATACGGAAGATAATAGTGGCGAGGTTTAGACTAAAGTGGGCGGTTTTGTTATACAGTATTATATAAACAAATCAAAAAAGTATACGGAAGATAATAATGGCGGGGTTTGGACTAAGGTGGGGGGTTTTGTTAGAGTAATATTATCAAAAAATCGACACATTCATACGGAAGATAATAATTTAAACAAAACAAATTCATACGGAAGATAACAGTGGCGAGGTTTAGTATTATCATAAACAAATCATCGAATTCATATGGAAGATAGTTATGGGGGAATTTGGACTAAGGTGGGGGGGGGGGGGGTGGGGGGAGGGGTTGTTAAATTTGTTTATATGCAATTCAATGCATTCATACGGAAGATTCTATATATGGCGCGACAAATTAATATGGAATAAAAAACAAATGGCGCAGTTCGGACTATATTGTGGTGTTTTTTAAATAGTTTATAAACAAATCAACAAATTATACAAATTAACACGCAAGATAATAATGGCGGGGTTTGGAATAAGCTTGGGGCTTTATAAACAAATCAACAAATTATACAAATTAACACGGAAGATAATAATGGCGGGGTTTGGACTAAGCTTGGGGCTTTAGTTAGAGTATTATTTTAAACAAATCAACAAATTCATACGGAAGATAATAACTAAAACAAAACAAATTAACACGGAAGATAATAATGACGGGGTTTGGAATAAGCTTGGGGCTTTAGTTAGAGTATTATTTTAAATAAATCAACGAATTCATACGAAAGATAATACTTTAAACAAAATAAATTAATACGGAAGATAATAATGGCGGGGTTTGGAATAAGGAAGGTGGGGTCTTTTGTTCGAGTGTTATTATAAAACAATTCAAGGAATTCATATGGAAGATAATACTTTAAACAAAATAAATTAATACGGAAGATAATAATGGCGGGGTTTGGAATAAGGTGGGGGTCTTTTGTTCGAGTGTTATTATAAAAAATTTCAAGGAATTCATATGGAAGATAATAACTAAAACAAAACAAAGTAACACGGAAGATAATAATCGCGGGGTTTGGACTAAGCTTGGGGCTTTAGTTAGAGTATTATTATTAGAAAAATCAACAAATTCATACGGAAGATAATAACTCAAACAAAACAAATTAACACGGAAGATAATAATGGCGGGGTTTGGACTAAGCTTGGGGCTTTAGTTAGAGTATTATTTTAAACAAATCAACAAATTCATACGGAAGATAATAACTAAAACAGAACAAATTAACACGGAAGATAATAATGACGGGGTTTGGAATAAGCTTGGGGCTTTAGTTAGAGTATTATTTTAAACAAATCAACGAATTCATACGAAAGATAATACTTTAAACAAAATAAATTAATACGGAAGATAATAATGGCGGGGTTTGGAATAAGGTGGGGGCTTTTGTTAGAGTGTTATTACAAAAAAATCAACGAATTCATATGGAAGATAATAACTAAAACAAAACAAAGAAACACGGAAGATAATAATGGCGGGGTTTGGACTAAGCTTGGGGCTTTAGTTAGAGTATTATTATTAGAAAAATCAACAAATTCATACGGAAGATAATAACTAAAACAAAACAAATTAACACGGAAGATAATAATGGCGGGGTTTGGACTAAGCTTGGGGCTTTCGTTATTATTATTAGAAAAATGGCGGGGTTTGGAATTGATAATAATGGCGGGGTTTGGAATAAGGTAGGGGCTTTTGTTAGAGTGTTATTATAAAAAAAATCAACGAATTCATATGGAAGATAATAACTAAAACAAAACAAAGTAACACGGAAGATAATAATGACGGGGTTTGGACTAAGCTTGGGGCTTTAGTTAGAGTATTATTTTAAACAAATCAACAAATTCATACGGAAGATAATAACTCAAACAAAAGAAATTAACACGGAAGATAATAATGGCGGGGTTAGGACTAAGCTTGGGGCTTTAGTTAGAGTATTATTATTAAACAAATCAACAAATGCATACGGAAGATAATAACTAAAACAAAACAAATTAACACGGAAGATAATAATGGCGGGGTTTTGACTAAGGTGGGGGCTTTTGTTAGAGTGCACACATTATAAACAAATCATTCGAATTCATACTGAAGATAATAATCTAAATTAAAACGGAAGATAATAATGGTGGGGTTTGGACTAAGGTGGGGGATTTTGTTTTATAGTATTATAAACAAATCAACGAATTCATACGAAAGATATACAACTGCCGCAGTTTGGACTAATGTGGGAGGGTTGTTAAAGTATTATATATTTAAGCAAATTAACAAATTATATATATACGGAAGATAATAATGGTCCAATTCGGACTATGGTGGGGGGTGGGGGGGGGGGTGGTGGTAAAGAATGATGCAAATCAACAAATTGATACGGAAGATAAATAATGACGCAGTTAATTGGACTAAGGTATAGGGGTTTATTTAAGTATTATTAAAAAATCATCAAATTCATACGGAAAATAATGATTTAAACAAAACAAATGAATATAATGTTGATGGTGATGATGATGATGATAATGATGGTGATGATGGCGATGAAGTGATGATGGTGATGATCGTGATGATGCTGGTGATGACGCTGTTTATGTGACACTGTTAAATTATTATGATGAACAAGATGATAA
Source organism: Echinarachnius parma (assembly GCA_037951105.1). Lineage (NCBI taxonomy): Eukaryota > Metazoa > Echinodermata > Echinoidea > Clypeasteroida > Echinarachniidae > Echinarachnius > Echinarachnius parma. Next base: position 151,739 of record JBAMJV010003585.1, on the reverse strand, counting down.
CAACTAATGATGGTGGGAATAACGGCTCTTTTTGAATGATAACAGGGGTTTTACTTTGTCGTTTTGAATTGTGTATACTTTTCGAGCATGGTGAAGTTATAACTATTAGTTTGTACCGTAATCGTGCAGTTTTTTGTTACTAAAGTTATAAGTTTGACCAAAACTCAAAAAATACCTTGAAATATGTACGATAATGATATCATAATGAATTCATTGAAGATAAATGTTATGAGGTTAATCATGATGATTATGGTGGAAAGAATATATCAGGAATATGTGAATCAAGTTGATTAATATGATAATGATGATGTTCAGGATGATGATATCACAACGATGTTCATGAATATAATCATGATTATAATATTGAAATTTATGATGTTTAATACGACTCAATATAAGTTAACATAAACATAGAGTAATTGATAAAAAATTAAGTTGATGCTGATGATGACGATAAGGATGATCATGATGATGATGATTTTGATTATTGATGACTGTAATTAAATACAAAAATTATAACATCATGATTAATTACCTGAAGACAAACTAATGGTGATAATGAAGCTGATAATGATCATATTATACTAATAATGAAGAACAATTTTAATGGACACATATGATGAGGACTATAACATAATGAGGATCGGGCGTATACATGTTATTGATACCCATTTAACTGGGGCAGGTCCCGGGGGAGGGGGGGGGGGGGGGGGTCTGTCCTCATTGAAAGGGGGGTATCGTATCAGTATCATGCGTGACCAGGAAAACAAGTAATTAGGGTGTTTTTTTACGATCAGGCGAGATACTCGAGTATCTCGCCTAATCGTAAAAAAGCACCTTAATATAGTTATAACCTGCTTAGGGGTTTACCAAAAATTGATTACTTGCTTAGGGTATCAAGAATAATTGCTTAGGAGTTCACACAAAATTGATTACTTGCTTAGGGTATCAAATTACCGATAATCATACTTACTTATAGAGTGTATTTTTTGCACCACGCAAATACTAGTTTAGGGTGCTTTTGGCAAGTCCTTGGTCACGCATGATACCCCCTTTCAATGAGGACAGAACCCCCCCGGGGGGGGGGGGGGGGAGGTGGGGAAGAGGAAATTATGTATTCATCAATCCCATTTTTCTTAAATACGTATTACGTAACTTGCCACGCATGTGATTTAAATGATATTTCGATGATTATGATGTTATAGTGATCAAGAGGTTTCATGATGGAGGTCATGAACAATTTATATTATGATGACGTTCAGGAAGAATTTAATTTGATGATGATAATGATTACGTACAAAAAATTACAATGAAACTGATTGCATTATAATGATGATCATGATGATGATAATCGATGACACATGACAATAATGATGACGATGATAATAATTATGGTGATGATGATTTAATGTGTTATCAATGATTATTTAACTAATTCCCTAATTAATCTAGTTGTAAACGTTACAAATAATGCGCTATATTATCCAGATTTGGTATTAATACTTAATACTCATTCGTAATTCGTATTATAAGTTAATCATCATGATTATGGTGGTGAGAACATTATCGTGATATGTAGTAATCAAGCATGATAATGATGATGAAGATGATGAAACTCATAACGATGATCATAAATAGTCAGGATTATAATATTGAAACCGATATCATTAATGGATGTGGTGTGGCAAGATTGGTAGAGCGCGCGCTTTCCGATCATGAGATCCCGGGTTCGAACCCTGCCCACTGCCTTTGTCCTTCGGCAAGACAATTTATCCACAATTGCTGCTCTCTACCCAAGTGTATAAATGGGGACCCGGTAGGAGGTGAAAGCCTTATGTGAACGATCTTCTTGAGCCCATGAGCGCTTGGAAGGAATGCTCCCCAGGGAGTGGAGATGGTGCATACGATGTGTGCTGGTTTGCATTGTATCCTATGACCGGGGGTAATATTATCATTGTAAAGCGCTTAGAGATGATTATCAATCGTATTAGGCGCTATATAAATCGAGATTATTATTATTATTATTAATGCGATGCAAAATAATTATTCATCAGATAAACACACAGCTAGAAATGGTTACAATGACTTTCACGCTGATGGTGACGATACGATGATAATGATGATGATGATGATCGATGATGGTAATTATCTAATAATGACGATATTATAACATCATGATTAATATATTGAAGATAAACTAATGATGATAATTAAGCTGATAATAATGATCTAATAATTAAAAAAAAAACATGTTTGAATGGAGATTTATGATGAGTATATATGCCTTCACATCGTTGGCATTGTTGGCAGTGTTGGTCTTCCTTCACATCGTTGGCATTGTTGGCAATGTTGGCATGCCTTCACATCGTTGGCATTGTTGGCAGTGTTGGCCTGCCTTCACATCGTTGGCATTGTTGGCAGTGTTGGTCTTCCTTCACATCGTTGGCATTGTTGGCAGTGTTGGTCTTTCTTCACATCGTTGGCATTGTGGGCAGTGTTGGTCTTTCTTCACATCGTTGGCATTGTTGGCAGTGTTGGTCTTCCTTCACATCGTTGGCATTGTTGGCAGTGTTGGTCTTCCTTCACATCGTTGGCATTGTTGGCAGTGTTGGTCTTTCTTCACATCGTTGGCATTGTTGGCAGTGTTGGTCTGCCTTCACATCGTTGGCATTGTTGGCAGTGTTGGTCTTTCTTCACATCGTTGGCATTGTTGGCAGTGTTGGTATTTCTTCACATCGTTGGCAGTGTTGGTCTTCCTTCACATCGTTGGCATTGTTGGCAGTGTTGGTCTTTCTTCACATCGTTGGCATTGTTGGCAGTGTTGGCCTCTCTTCACATCGTTGGCATTGTTGGCAATGTTGGCCTGCCTTCACATCGTTGGCATTGTTGGCAGTGTTGGTCTTTCTTCACATCGTTGGCATTATTGGCAGTGTTGGCCTTCCTTCACATCGTTGGCATTGTTGGCAGTGTTGGTCTTCCTTCACATCGTTGGTATTGTTGGCAGTGTTGGCCTCTCTTCACATCGTTGGCATTGTTGGCAGTGTTGGTCTTTCTTCACATCGTTGGCATTGTTGGCAGTGTTGGCCTCCCTTCACATCGTTGGCATTGTTGGCAGTGTTGGTCTTCCTTCACATCGTTGGTATTGTTGGCAGTGTTGGCCTCTCTTCACATCGTTGGCATTGTTGGCAGTGTTGGTCTTTCTTCACATCGTTGGCATTGTTGCCAGTGTTGTTATGCCTTCACATCGTTGGCATTGTTGGCAGTGTTGGTATGCCCTCACATCGTTGGCAGTGTTGGCCTCCCTTCACATCGTTGGCATTGTTGGCAGTGTTGGTCTTCCTTCACATCGTTGGCATTGTTGGCTGTACTGGCCTCTCTTCACATCGTTGGCATTGTTGGCAGTGTTGGTCTTCCTTCACATCGTTGGCATTGTTGGCAGTGTTGGTCTGCCTTCACATCGTTGGCATTGTTGGTCATCTTTCACATCGTTCGCATTGTTGGCCTGCCTTCACATCGTTGGCATTGTTGGCAGTGTTGGGATGCCTTCACCAGTGGCCGGGGAAAGGTTTTGAAAGTGTGTGTGGGGGGGGGGGGGGGGGGGGGGTTGATCACATTTGAACTGTTATGTATTTCTTTATTTCCAAAAAAGCGGGGGGGGGGGGGGAGAGGGGCTGCAGCCCCCAGCCCTCCCGCTTCCGCGGCCCCTAATTCACATCGTTGGCATAATTGTTGGCAGTGTTTGTATGCCTTCACATCGTTGGCATTGTTGGCAATGTTATTGTTGGCATGCCTTCACATCGTTGGCATTGATGGCATGTTATACACATGCCTTCACATCGTTGGCTGTCCAACGATCCTGCAGTCAGCAGTGGTGGGGTATTCTGCAGTTGTTCCACTCATATTTTAACTAATAAAAAACCGACCTCATTTCAACCATTAAATATCTACTTATTAAAATCATAAAAATAATCCTACTTACTGCTGTGGCAGGAACTACACTAAATGGCATCTTCTTGACGATCCTCTTGACAGTCAACTACGCTCAAATTTAACAAAAGAACACGCCACAGCAGTAAGTAGGATTATTTTTATGATTTTAATAAGTAGATATTTAATGGTTGAAATGAGGTCGGTTTTTTATTAGTTAAAATATGAGTCGCTGTACAAACTCAATGGCACGCCTGCGTCGCGATGTACACTAGCGAATGGGAAACTGTATGGCCAAGTATGCCCAGTTCACTGGACCTATTTACTAGTAGATGTGAGTATGCCCAAGTATGCCCAAAAGTCACACTGCCGTATAGCAGTAGTGACTTCACTAACCCCCGTTTTTTTTTGTAGGACTGTATATGACGTTAAATTAATCACTGTGTGTTTGTTTATTTTCTCACCAAACTTTGCAGATCGTGCTAGATGACAGGTTTAAAATCCTCCATTTGGAGGCGTCACGTTGCCCCTAGCTAAATTGAAATGGGCTACAATTTTATTCGTTGGTCCTGAACTGCACGTCAATCCAGCATCACCGCACACGTAATAATGGCGTTCACCGTGTAGCTAGCGCAAATTGTATTACGGCATCAATCATACAAACTTGTTTTGGTCGGAAGCAAGGCTCATCATCAACTGTTAAAACTGCAAAGTAAAAATGTATAATTTAATTTAATGTGTGTACGTTTTTTCATAAAAAATAAATATATTCCATCGTATTTTATTTAATTCTATTCAAAAATCAGTCGTTACAATTTTTAAATCCATATTCTTTAAAAGTTTGAAAAACAACAATTCGCAAGCAAAATACGGTAGTTTCATCTCAAGCGCACTCAGTGGCACACACTTTATTTCCGATTTGACAGGCATACAATAATGTGCGTAAGTAATTTACAACGTATCAATTCATGGCTGGACGAAGACTACCTAACGAAAGGTCATTTCAGCAACACACTTTTCACGGTACTTCCGTCGCACTCAAGCGTGTGCGATGATCAGCGCTCGACGCGACTGCATGGCAAATGAACGTGAAATATTGGCTGATTCATAGCAAGAAAAGTGGTTAAGTATCAAAAACACATCTTTCAATGATTTAATTTCACCTTATAGATTACAAATGTCATGTCATAAGTGGAATGAATGAACGGGGAGAAACCCTACCTTACGTTTTGATGTAGGTGGGGATGTGGGTACCTGTATAGGTACCCACATGTAATGGGGATGCTCAATGGCGAGCATACTTATAACATAACTCAAGTGAACGCTACACATAGCCCGCTGTCCCATTCATCGTGTATTCCCATTATATCGCTTCGCCGAGCGCCGGTACAGCCGAAGTGCGCTTGCGCATGTAAATCATATGAATATTTATGAGGCTCGCCCCACGCACACGTGCCAGAGCGCTCCACTGTGCATGCACAAAAAAGTACGACGATAGCTACTGTATATCGGGACTACAAAACCATGCATAATGTCCATGTCAACAACTTTATCAACACTCGCACACAAGAAAAAAGGTATGAAACGATCGATAAAAGTATGTAGAATTCAGATTAATTATCATCATTCACATACAAAATTTTCGAAATATCGAAAACTTACCTTATAAACGGCATCCCGAATAGCTCAAAATCCATTTTGGCGAAAAACAGCAGGTGAAAAAGACCTTCTTTCACAAGATTTTGTCCAAAGAGTCGCGTATCGAATTTGGTATCAACGTGTAGAATGGGTGTTCAGAAAGCCAATGACGTAAGCATCGAAATGAATTGTGGGAAGAGAATGCAGCGAAAAGGGTAAACCCTGTGCTATGTCCAGACCGATACCGCTCCGATACCACATTTTCATGGCATGCATAATCGGCCCAGAAGCCAGCCAAGTCTCGTAATGAGATGCGTGCGCACGCGATCAATGACGTCATGCATACATTACCGTTCGCGAAAGGTACCGCTCGCTGGCTATGTGCGCTACCGCGGAGCGGTAGCGTTCAAGGTAGGCATCACCAAATGAAAATGAAAATTGCGCAAAATTAATGCAAATTATATTCTATGAGTCGGGACTGACCACACATACACTCATCGCCATTCACTTACGTGTTCGAACGTGCTGTTGACATGCACCACATCTTACACAAAATCATGCTACTTCAGTAAGCAGCATCATCACCATTATTGATCACAATCAGGCGCTAATATATTTGTTTTATGCATTAACTCACCATTTCACTCCAGATGGAACTTTCAAAATGAAAATTCTTGTCCAAAATGTGTAAATTTAGCTCATTTAGCGCACATCTACAATGTATTGTAAATGGTCCTAATGGACCATTTACTGCTCACAGTGGTAAAAATCTACGGGACACAATTTGAACTACAAACAGAGAGAAAAGAACAGCATATCTAAAGTAAAAAATTGCATACCTAGATTGAAGCTGATTTTATGATTTATTGTACAAAATTTCATTTTCAGAATGATAAGTCATACTTACAAAAATCGTCATATAAGTTCCATTTCTTTCTCTTCCTGCTCGATGTCCCATCGTAAACAAAGAAAGCCCGCCCGCAACATGCGGAGGCCGCTTATTATTGTCCAAAACAAGCCAACTCGCGATCTGCAAGCATGCCCGCCGTATCCGATTTCGGATACGCCGTATCAGAATTCGGATACGCCGTGTCAGAATTCGGATACGGTAACACGTGTGGTGTGGGAAGCTTGCGGGAAATACATGACAGTCATCCAGATAGCAGCAACACTTTCGAGAGGGATCACGACTGAGATTTTCTCAGTCTTTTTATTTTCCAAAACTGCAGATTTTCCATTTTTTTCGACATTTGAAGAATAATTTGGACCATTTTGGTAAGTTCATATAACACTTGTATCATTTTTAGGGCCAGTCATGATTGATTTTGTTGAATTTAAGATAAGAATTTTGTGTGAAATTTTGACAAACTTTTTTTGTACTGTCCCACATTGTTCCCGTATAGCGCAGCATTACAATGTAGTGTTGTGTGATTTAGCGTTAACGTCGACGTGAATGCCCGTTTCTAGCATGCTGACTGTGTTGTAATGGCGACTCGGTTTTTTCTGGTTCGTGTCCGAGTGCACTCGCTACGCTGCAATTACGTACATGCGACACAATGCATTGCATAGCGATGTTTAGTTACGTGACGCTGCTACTGTGCACTCTCTTCGAGTGTCGACCATTCGAGATCGGATGTTGATCTTCCATCAAGACGTTGACTATTAACGCCGTAATTATGTGAACCAATGTCATCACGCTCTGCTACCAACATATATTCATGTGACTAAATGATTACGCCTTGTAAAAGACTAGTTGAACGAACTTTCATGTTTACATGTTATCACATGTTTACATGGTTATGCCATAGCCAGCCATAGCTGGCGCGTGTACAGTCGGCCTTTTCCTGCCAATTCCCGAAGGAAGACGGACTCACCAAAATTTTGCCGCTGAAAATGCAGATTTGGTGAGCATAGCAGAACGTATTTTGATTAAAATTTGTATAATAAAAAATGATCAAATGTTGCACTATGCATTTATATATAGCTGGAGCGCAAAAGAAGTGAGAAAGAGAAAGTATGTGAGAGAGAAAAATCGGAAAGGTAGCTTCGACCACGATAAGCACTAGTGTAAGGTAAATGGTTACTGTATGTATATACAGAACCATCTTACAGTGTAGATGTGGGACTGACCTAATGTAAATCATTATGCCCTTTGAAATAAAAAAAACAACTGATATTTGCCAAAAATATGGTATTTAATCCATTTGTTGTGTCACCATTTTCGCCATTCGTTTTATGGCGCGCTGTGCTGTGAGCTTACATTTCGAGTGCGCGCCCCACCGCCAGAGCGCACCGCTGTCGCTAGCAATTTTAATACCCGATCGCACGGCATAGCGCATGCAGCACACGCGGCGGCGTATCGCAGCGCTAGCGGCGAACGAGGGCTAAATTCACCAAGTCGTGGCCACACAACCCTCGGTTTGTGCGATAAAACGAATGTGTGAGACTGCTTGAGGCAGAAAAAACTTCCGAGATTATATCGTAAAAACACCTGAATCTTCCAAAAATACAATTTTTGAAACTGCGGAATACTTCCGATTGCTATAAAATTCGATATTTCAGCAAAGTTCCGGCTAAAATTAGTGCTGTAACTGACCTTGATGATCGGATCGTTTGATCGGATCGGCAAAATTGTATCGATCTTCGAAATCGGATCGATGATCGGGATCGGATGATCGGCTATTAAAAAAAAAAATAAATAAAAAAAATAAATAAAAAAAAAAAAAAAAAAAAAAAAAAAAAAATATTGTTTTTTTTTTCTTTGGAAAATGATCCCCAAAAAACACAATTTGGGAATATAAATGAATACCAAAGCAACATATATCCATATTAATAAGCCCAAGGTAATCTTGTACGGGTATGCTTTCATTTCAAACTGATTACCTCTTCTTTTACAAAATTACTCACGCCGATTTTGAGCTTAGTCCCATGTGATTAATTTGGCGTAACCTTTCAGAAACACATGGGACTAAGCTCAAAATCGGCGTGAATAATTTTGTAAAAGGAGAGGTAATCAGTTTGAAATGAAAGCATACCCGTACAAGATTACCTTGGGCTTATTAATATGGATATATGTTGCTTTGGTATTCATTTATATTCCCAAAATATGTTTTTTGGGATCATTTTCCAAAGAAAAAAAAACGGATTTTTTTTTTTTTTTTTTTTTTTTTTTTTTTTTTTTTTTTTTTGCCGATCCGATCTTCCGATTTTTTCTGCATGATCGGAAATCGGCAAAAACGGTCCGATCATGTATGATCGGATCGTGATCGGCATGCCGATCCGATGATCAGTTACAGCACTAGCTAAAATGGGTCAAAAAATGACTTACCGATGTCGAAATTGATCGAGTTTCTTGATTCAAAACATCGAACCGGATCTATGATTTGTACTAGTACCTCTTGTGTATACTTCACATGCATATTACGTGGTTCAGTCAGCTGTTAGACCGCATTACATTAGGAAAAATAGTATATCCCTCCACCCTTGCAATAGCGAAGTTGCATTGCCCACAGTCAAATATCGCGCAAATTACGTGTACAAAAATATGGTCCATGCGCGCGCGCCATGTAACGCCGAATGCCGAAGCCTATTCAAGGTCGGGCTCATAGTGCCCCCGAATTTATGCGCTAATGTGCACAATAAGTGTGCTTAAAATTATAGATATGATACGGTACTTACCACCGTGTAGATGATACATATGTTATGCAACTATGGGGTGGATCAGAATGATGATTTTTCGCTCCATTCCGCATCAAAATGAGTGATTTATGCACCTCGACTTCTATCTGTGTTGTATCGCGACTTAGGAACGAGCGATGATCAGGCGAACGCGCGGGTACGGTCTCCATTCATGTACTGCGCCCGCCGAATAGATGGCCGATCTGACTCGCGCGTTTAGTGGTCGTACGGTAATCGATCGTTCAGAAGTCGCGATACAACACAGATAGAAGTCGATGATGTGCATAAATCACTCATTTTGATGCGGAATGGAGCGAAAAATCATCATTCTGATCCACCCCATAGTTGCATAACATATGTATCATCTACACGGTGGTAAGTACCGTATCATATCTATAATTTTAAGCACACTTATTGTGCACATTAGCGCATAAATTCGGGGGCACTATGAGCCCGACCTTGAACGCTACCGCTCCGCGGTAGCGTTCACTTGAGTTAACTTATAACACAGCTATTCAATATTTGAATGATAGCGTGTGTCAAGATTCCCGTATGTCAATGATGGCGGGTATCAAGATTCCCGTATGTGAAAGATTAGTAAGAAATAAGATTATTTATAGATGTGTAATCTTTTAAAGGAGGATTACTTAAGTTGGTACATTGCATTAATTGGTAGTTATGAATTATGCATGTTTATTTAGTACAAGCCAATTCCAACTCAAGACCAAGCACTACGAACTATTGCCACGAACGGATGGCTTCCGGGTTTGCTTCCGGGTTTCGTCGAGCGAGCGACGTATTCATCTAATTACGTGACGTCACTACTACGGCAGCATCGGCCGATTTTTATGAATGAAATGGATGCGCATGCGCACTAGCTTACCCCTACATCTGCGTGCGGTGTGCTACAAGATTCTGCTTGCAACTGTGCTTCATCTGGTACCAAACTCGGCCTAGTTTCCACTTTTCTTCTATTTTTCACAATTTTTTGAAAGTGCTGTTCAAGAGCGGAAAGCCCATACGATACCTTGGTCTTACTGTGATTTCGGTAAGTAGTATACTTTTCATGATATCCTTACGAATTTCCGTCGGTGTCGCATCGTGTTCGTGGATGTTTCTAGATTGATAATGCAACCCTCGAAATTAACTTTTTTTGCTGGTGGCCCGGTCGGGCCAGTAAAATTAGTATTTTTCCAATTTTGGTGGCCCGAAACCAAAATCTACTGGCCCGAAAAAAATAAGGAAAAACAAAAGTAAAATTAAAACAATAACCATATTCATAGTTTCAGGGTACTGGGCAATGTTTAGCCTCATTTGTTACTGTATTCCAATGCTCGAAATTATCTTTTTTTCTGGTGGCCCGAAAATAAAATTTACAAACAAAGAAAAACAATGGTCATGACTACTTGGTCATTAATTGGTAAATTATGGAAGTTATGTGTTAAAATTACCACCATCATTAAAGAAATCCATCACTGAATAAACAAAACAAAACCTAGAATCGAGCAGTTTCATCTAAGAGTCATCAACTGATGAAACTAAGCTCTTTTCCATGTACGATTTTGTTATTTTATGGTCCATAAAATCTCCAACACAAAAAAACACACATGGGACTGAGCATAGCTAAGATAACTTTTCAAATCGGGAAATGAAATCACTTAAATCTTTGTTATTTTACAAGCTAAAATAATTCCAAGTAGTCACAAGTCTCTACCTTGTAAAAATGATTCTTTCTAATACCTTCAAAAATATGAATAATGATCCGAAAGATGAAATTATTCCCCTTTATTGACGGTATCGCGGACGGTATCGCAAAGGCAAGCACACTGCACTTTGCAATATGAATGAATGTGAAAAGTTAGACATGTGTTTTGATAGGTCTTAGTATGCACACATACTCCCTCTGTGGATTGGTTGTTCTATGTTTATATTATACATGTTGCAAAGGCTTCCAGGGGGTGTGGGAAATTAAGAAAACAGCATAAGCATATGCTTTTACTTTTAGTCATTACACACCTCTGGAAGTTGTTTAATTTTACCATGATTTATCATGCAAGAAGTAGATAATTCAAGGGAGAGTGTTCATATGAGGAAATAGCACATATTTGTAGGCATAAATAAGGATTAATTCAACTAGCGCAAGTGCACTTGCAACTTTTTATGTCCGTCCTTTTCATTTCTTGCAAATATTTAAATCACAATTAAAGTGTTTTTAAGAGGTGTCAAACTTGAGATTCATATTCCTTGATGTTGTCTTCTTCAAACTTTGGCATTTTCATGTTTTTACTGGCCCGACCGCAACTTTTACTGGCCCCGGGCCATCGGGCCTACGCCAATTTCGAGCGTTGGATAATGTCTATGTATAATACCTGTGTTGTGGTTGTATGAGAGCAGTCGCTGTAATATGCATGGAATTGTACCGTCTCAGATGCTGGCGTGTAGTATCGCTCACGATACTTTGAGAAGGGGTGGGCATCGTGGCGGCCCGCAATTGCGCCCGCGCGTGCTATCGATACTACCTCCATGCGATATTCTACACAGAGCTGCAAAGCTGATTTCGGGCACGTGCACCGAGGAGCTACGTCATGAGCAAGGCAGCCAATGAGATCGCGCGCTGAGCTGCAGCCAACCGTTGTACAGGGTGAATGGGGAATAGTTCGTAGTGCCAAGTCAAGTACTAAGCACATCTACACTGTAAGATGGTTCTGTATAGGCTAGGCCTGAGTCATGTCGGAATTTTTTGGTTCCGGAATCCGCCGGTGTTGTGCCGGTCGGAATCCGGTGTTCCGATAAAAAAAATCTGCCAATGAATGATACGGAACGAACACGCACTAGAAGGTCTGCCATGGTTTCGGCAGCGCAGGCATGCAGGCCCCGCGCTGCGAGACAGGCCAACTCAACTGCCTTGACTTTGCAAGCAAGTTGCACTCTTAAAAAGTGCCGAAAAGGAAAGAAAATGTCTCTTATTTTACTTACATGTTTGTATGGCTTTTAAAATAAATACGAGAACAATTACCTGCAAAAACAGCAACAACAAAAATGCGCTGATTATATATCTCGAACATTTTTTAACTCGCTCGAAACTGCATGAACTGAAGCTAATACAACGACACGAATAAGTCAATACTAACTTATACTTTGCGTGCATGCTATAGGGTCTATTTTCCTACGCGAGATCCATCCGCTGGGGATTTCCCCAATTCCCGGCGGATCGATCTCGCGCAATAAAAATAGACCCATAACCTACACACAAAGTATACCAGTGATATGGCGGGCTGTGTCGGAGCATTATTAGTACCGATATCGATAGAGGGCGGACTGGATATGGATATGGAACCGGTACTGCGCAGCTAGCTAGCTCTGACTGATAGCGCTAGCAGCTGCATGACTGTGCGGGGCGCGCCGGAGTAGCTAGCCTAGTCGATCGTTAGATCGGCTTTCATATAAACGCAGCGGATTTCTTGTCGTTGTAAGTTGCATTCGACATCGTCTTTCTTGTACTTTTTTGTCATTTGTTTTCTTCTGTTAGTTTTCTACTACAAAATATGAATTTTTGAGGAAAAAGAGGTTTTCCGTGATTTTCATCGGAATACCGGAATGGAGAAAACATTACCGGAACACGCACACACCGGACGGATTCCGGTATTCCGTCCGTTCCGACCCAGGCTTAGTTCATATATACATACAGTAACCATTTACCTTACACTAGTGCTTATCGTGGTCGAAGCTACCTTTCCGATTTTTCTCTCTCACATACCTTCTCTTTCTCACTTCTTTTGCGCTCCAGCTATATATAAATGGATAGTGCAACATTTTATCATTTTTTATTATACAAATTTTAATAAAAATACGTTCTGCTATGGCTGCTCACCAAATCTGCATTTTCAGCGGGAAAATTTTGTGAGTCCGTCTTCCTTTGGGAATTGGCAGGAAAAGGCCGACTGTACACGCGCCAGCTATGGCTGGCTATGGCATAACATGTAAACATGAAAGTTCGTTCAACTAGTCTTTTAGTTTTACAAGGCGTAATCATTTAGTCACATGAATGTATGTTGGTAGCAGAGCGTGATGACATTGGTTCACATAATTACGGCGTTAATAGTCAACGTCTTGATGGAAGATCAACATCCGATCTCGAATGGTCGACACTCGAGAGTGCACAGTAGCAGCGTCACGTAACTAAACATCGCTATGCAATGCATTGTGTCGCATGTACGTAATTGCAGCGTAGAGAGCGCACTCGGACACGAACCAGAAAAAAACCGAGTCGCCATTACAACACAGTCAGCATGCTAGAAACGGGCATTCACGTCGACGTTAACGCGAAATTTGCTAAATTTACACATTTTGGACAAGAATTTTCATTTTGAAAGTTCCATCTGGAGTGAAATGGTGAGTTAATGCATAAAACAAATATATTAGCGCCTGATTGTGATCGATAATGGTGATGATGCTGCTTACTGAAGTAGCATGATTTTGTGTAAGATGTGGTGCATGTCAACAGCACGTTCGAACACGTAAGTGAATGGCGATGAGTGTATGTGTGGTACTAAGTAGTCAGACAGTAGATTTGTGAGAAGAATAATTGTGCATTGTGTGTAAATTAAAGAGGTCAGTCCATTCTAATAGACAGAGAGATATTTGTATAACTGAGTTAGTCTCATTTAAATAGTGTTGATGTTATAAAGATATGTATGGTTGTTTTATGAAGATAATCGTGGTAATAAGATGATTAAGTTTGAATAGCAATGTCACACAAAAAATAAAAATGCATGCAAACCATATCAAGCTGCCCCTCATTTTGATCGGTGTGACCTCTATCATTTAAAGTGACGTTTTTTTAATGATAATGCATATTATGCAAATTAGCGCTCATTAATTATGCGCATATGCGAAAAAGCACCTGCCGGCAAATTTTCTTAAAAGAAATCACTCAAATTATTCAATAATTCATTTCATTTTACTGAAATATTAATAATTAAGCACTTTATGAGCTACAGAATGTAATAACCTGAACTTAAAACAGTTTTAAGGGTCAAACATACTATTTAGCATTGAAAAATTAGCATGTATGCACTGATATTATGACCTTCCTAGCCATCCCTCCGTGGTAGAATAACAAACCAACCCCATTAACAAAATGGAGAAGTCCAGTACTGTAGTGCGCATGCGCACAACGTAGGGTACACAATTGGGGATTGGCATGTACCATTATATAACGGGTAGGCTATATTGAAGGCTGGTGACATTGCACACAAAAATTGCTTTGCGCGGTAATGCGCATAAAAAAAAATACGAACGGCAAATTATTTCACTTAGAAAACTATTATAAGAATACAAATCCACCTCCATTTTACTCCCTGGGTCCTATATAAGGCATATATTTAGACAAAAACTCACTTTTTGCGGTTTTTTTTTCATCGATGATGAAGATTAGCTTCGATTTCTGGAATTATATCATCGCCTTCAATGCACAATAAATTGTTGAAAGCAGACTTAATTTCCCTAGTAACGATATCCGGTACCCACAATTCCTTGTAAAACTCGCAAATCACGATAAAAACAAGAACATTCGAGATACCCCAAGAGTCCACAAATCCAAGATGGCGGACGGCGTAATTTTGCCGATCGCTCGCTACTATCCCCCAAAATTCAGAATTTCACGATAAAAACTCACTGGACACAAAAATAATGAGCAATATGAAAAAGATGAGTATCTATTCATTTCAGAAAGGTAAGATAAAGTAAGTTTGATGAATGCAGCGATTGGATGATGATGGATTTAAAAAGCATTTGTTACACAGTGACAGATACAAAGTTCGTAAATGTACGATAATGTGACATCGCTAGTTTTAAGTCTGAGAAACGGACTCTTGCATTTATAAAAGTAGATTGACACTGAAGGTTGAATAAGCTCAATGATAATGGTGGGACAAGAAACATGGTGATTGAATTAAGTATAAATAGATATACATTGGTCAGGTATTGATAGTGGCACAATTACACAGTGCATTTAAAGCTAAGTATGATATCAATAGGAGTAAGATCATTAAGAAATGAAACACACATTGCACACAAAGTAACGTGTTAAAAGTGAGATTTATTTACTTATTGTCGGTTCAATTTGTTTGTTTGTTTACACAGATTGAATTATAACTATGATCAACCAAGAGCAAGGCTGTAATAAAGGATGAGATCATAAATCCAATTGAGCAGGTCTCACCGAGTCCTTCCTTCGTCGCGCCATATAATATCTTTCACTCTAACATCAACATTTTCAAAATAATTTTAAAAGATATTTTATTATTTTTATTTACAAAATTCTAATGCAAATTAGCACATGTACGATATATTTAAGCGTTGTATTATATTCTATTGAATATATGTTTTGTATTTATATAATGTTTCACCACTGGCGTAGCTACGGGGGGGGGGGGGGCACGGGGGGGGCACGGGGGGGGGGGGGCACGTGCCCCCCCCAATCGTTTGGCAAAAAATTTTTTTTTTTTAAATGACGACCCGACATTAAGCCAAATGTGTCTATATCATTCATTATTATCATGTTTTATTTAACGTGTGCTGATAATGATGTTATCAACGATAATAAAGAAGAACATAACAGTCGTTCCCTAGTACTAGTAATAGCGCACCTACAGTATATCAGTTTGAAGAATACATGTATAGCGGCAGCGCCATATGCAAATTTTCAGTCCCGTGGGCGAGGATCGACACCCACCGCATTTCAGAAGACATAGAGCGCGTATAGGCCTAACAAACTTCCTAGCGCATGGTAAATCGTCCATCATAGTATCATACCAAGGGCCTTTGTAGGATCTTGAATCAGCCTCCCGCTTTTATAGACAATTTTGACCATTTGACGCCTTCATGCAGGCTATAAAGGAGCATAGCTGCACTACGTAGTCCTAAATGTCTAGGTAAAGACAAACTTCCTTTACTAATTTATTCACTCCAAATGCACCCGTTCCATTAATTCATGATGCATATTATATAGGCATATTGTTGATGATAATGATTGAAGGAGCACCAGTCATCTTCTCCAGGGTCGACATCTGCATCAGTTGAGCATAGGCCTACTGAAACTAACTCAAGGGACCCGTGTCATGGGTCTAGTCACGCGATACTTGAAAAATGGGCGACAACAGGCAGGGGATGGGGAGGGGGACAAAGCCCCAAATTTGCAAAAGCTCCCTACAATGGGAGGGGGACACCCCCTCCCATGGCGTCGATCTTGGGGCTGGGGTGCGGTCGCCCCCCCCCCCCCCCCACTGAAAATATTGGGGGCGAGCATATCATTTGCCCCCCCCCCCCCAACAATTCCAAAAATGAGGAAGAAAAACATCGAGTGATATAATGCGAAAGAGGGGAAAGACACATTTATCAATATCTTCAAAATAGCTGTTTTTTTGTTTGAAAAGGACTGTAAATCTCCCTTTTTGCCGCGCGCTTCGCGCGCATACAGTTTCTCATATTGCAAGTTTAATTTCGGTTGCGGGAATTCACCTTTCGAACTGTGTTGGGCCAAGGAGGTACGATAGTACCTCCTTGGTTGGGCAGTGTAATTTCTCAAACGAAGTTTATTAAACCCTCATCTATAGCACACCGTCACAGAAAATAAAATAATCTGAAATAATATATCTTTCAGTAAATTCGGTCCATATGCGCTGAACGCAAATCAAATTGGAATATCATGTCCCCCCACATTTGAAAGTGGAGGATATTGCCCCCCTCCCTTTGTCATTATCTATGTTTGGTTCCATACTTCATATTACGTGAAATTTCTGTCTTAGGTGTGCACCAAATCGCACAATTTCACGTCCCAAAATACAAAAGCTCCCTAGTGTGGGAGGGGGACACCGGCCCCTCCCACACCCTCCCCCATCGGGTCGCTTCGCTTCCTTGCAATGTCTCCCTTCCACCTTTGAGAAGTTGTTGACGCCCTTGCTTAGTTTCATTGGAGCTCAATGCCCTAGACTATATCGATGGCTCTATAGTATACAGGATCACGTGGATCCATCTCATGCAAGGCTCAATCTTTCCTCGCTATTCCCGTTTAAAAATACGTTACGAGTATAGGTTCTCTATTTGTATTACCTATACAATTGTAACACCCATGATTAAGACAATGATTAAGAGAGGAATGACCATACTTCTACAGTGATATTTTAAACACCAATTTCAAAAATTTCTCCACGTGGGAGGGGGTAAACCCCCTCCCACACCCTCCCCCAAATAAGTGTAGACAAGCACGGATATATACGACGTGAGCATATTTGAGTCTGGAGTGTGTCTGGTGTGTTTGTATACTTTATCATGAGGGAGATGATTTAAGTCCTGATTTCTTTAATTCAGTATTATCAAATTTCCTTCCAAGGTATGCACCAGATTGCATTATTTCAAGTGAAAATTTGCAAAAGCTCCCTACCGTGGGAGGGGGGACACCCCCCTCCCACACCCTCCCCCCCCCCCTCGGGCGCTACGCTCCCTCGCAGTTGTGCCCCCCCCCAATCCGTTGACCCTCGCTACGCCACTGTGTTTCACCTCTTTTGCTGAAAGTTGATAAATGAATTACAAATAATTCAATGATTGTGTCATGGCATTGGTACCGGAAGTGAGGGAGAAATATATGACTGCCTCCAAACATTGGAATGACTTGGGTACGTCACTGTGTGTATTATATAAAGTTTTAGACTTATGTCACTGTTACTTTCAACAAGATTCCCAATTTACTCTATATAACAAATTACACTTTATTCCATATTATCAACATGACCACGCGATGCCTGTATTATGGTGATATAAATAACGATTCTTTTTAGTTGGTTGAAATTATGATCTTTTTGAATGATTAATGAATTAATCCGAGCAGCGGAAATTAATGTATCAGATAAATAGACAGACCGCTAAATATCCAATTATCTAAGTTGAGGAGTTTGCCTCTGTTTCTATTCCATTTCATTTTTACTCGATACAAAGTAGACCGCAGCAGTGTGGGTAATTATGGTAATGGCTGCCTACTCGCAAGGGTACACCCGTGGACTTATAATTATCATTGTATACAAATGTATGGGTACAACTGGCATGATCAATTGAATGAAAAATTGTTTTCAACCCGTTCCCTTCCAGATTCTGAAATCTCCATAGACTTTGTACACAGCCCACCCGGTTCCCGTAGTCAAGGGGTTAAATCGTTTTCAAAGGCTTGTGCGTACAAACCTTTACTTTCATTATTTGGAAGGCATGTGTATAACATGCCATCAATGCCAACGATGTGAAGGCATGCCAACAATAACATTGCCAACAATGCCAACGATGTGAAGGCATACAAACACTGCCAACAATTATGCCAACGATGTGAATTAGGGGCCGCGGAAGCGGGAGGGCTGGGGGCTGCAGCCCCTCTCCCCCCCCCCGCTTTTTTGGAAATAAAGAAATACATAACAGTTCAAATGTGATCAACCCCCCCCCCCCCCCACACACACTTTCAAAACCTTTCCCCGGCCACTGGTGAAGGCATCCCAACACTGCCAACAATGCCAACGATGTGAAGGCAGGCCAACAATGCGAACGATGTGAAAGATGACCAACAATGCCAACGATGTGAAGGCAGACCAACACTGCCAACAATGCCAACGATGTGAAGGAAGACCAACACTGCCAACAATGCCAACGATGTGAAGAGAGGCCAGTACTGCCAACAATGCCAACGATGTGAAGGAAGACCAACACTGCCAACAATGCCAACGATGTGAAGGGAGGCCAACACTGCCAACGATGTGAGGGCATACCAACACTGCCAACAATGCCAACGATGTGAAGAGAGGCCAACACTGCCAACAATACCAACGATGTGAAGGAAGACCAACACTGCCAACAATGCCAACGATGTGAAGGGAGGCCAACACTGCCAACAATGCCAACGATGTGAAGAAAGACCAACACTGCCAACAATGCCAACGATGTGAAGAGAGGCCAACACTGCCAACAATACCAACGATGTGAAGGAAGACCAACACTGCCAACAATGCCAACGATGTGAAGGAAGGCCAACACTGCCAATAATGCCAACGATGTGAAGAAAGACCAACACTGTCAACAATGCCAACGATGTGAAGGCAGGCCAACATTGCCAACAATGCCAACGATGTGAAGAGAGGCCAACACTGCCAACAATGCCAACGATGTGAAGAAAGACCAACACTGCCAACAATGCCAACGATGTGAAGGAAGACCAACACTGCCAACGATGTGAAGAAATACCAACACTGCCAACAATGCCAACGATGTGAAGAAAGACCAACACTGCCAACAATGCCAACGATGTGAAGGCAGACCAACACTGCCAACAATGCCAACGATGTGAAGAAAGACCAACACTGCCAACAATGCCAACGATGTGAAGGAAGACCAACAATGCCAACGATGTGAAGGAAGACCAACACTGCCAACAATGCCAACGATGTGAAGAAAGACCAACACTGCCCACAATGCCAACGATGTGAAGAAAGACCAACACTGCCAACAATGCCAACGATGTGAAGGAAGACCAACACTGCCAACAATGCCAACGATGTGAAGGCAGGCCAACACTGCCAACAATGCCAACGATGTGAAGGCATGCCAACATTGCCAACAATGCCAACGATGTGAAGGAAGACCAACAATGCCAACAATGCCAACGATGTGAAGGCATATATACTCATCATAAATCTCCATTCAAACATGTTTTTTTTTAAATTATTAGATCATTATTATCAGCTGAATTATCATCATTAGTTTATCTTCAATATATTAATCATGATGTTATAATATCGTCATTATTAGATAATTACCATCATCGATCATCATCATCATCATTATCATCGTATCGTCACCATCAGCGTGAAAGTCATTGTAACCATTTCTAGCCCATTTCTAGCTGTGTGTTTATTTGATGAATAATTATTTTGCATCGCATTAATAATAATAATAATAATCTCGATTTATATAGCGCCTAATACGATTGATAATCATCTCTAAGCGCTTTACAATGATAATATTACCCCCGGTCATAGGATACAATGCAAACCAGCACACATCGTATGCACCATCTCCACTCCCTGGGGAGCATTCCTTCCAAGCGCTCATGGGCTCAAGAAGATCGTTCACATAAGGCTTTCACCTCCTACCGGGTCCCCATTTATACACTTGGGTAGAGAGCAGCAATTGTGGATAAATTGTCTTGCCGAAGGACAAAGGCAGTGGGCAGGGTTCGAACCCGGGATCTCATGATCGGAAAGCGCGCGCTCTACCAATCTTGCCACACCACATCCATTAATGATATCGGTTTCAATATTATAATCCTGACTATTTATGATCATCGTTATGAGTTTCATCATCTTCATCATCATTATCATGCTTGATTACTACATATCACGATAATTTTCTCACCACCATAATCATGATGATTAACTTATAATACGAATTACGAATGAGTATTAAGTATTAATACCAAATCTGGATAATATAGCGCATTATTTGTAACGTTTACAACTAGATTAATTAGGGAATTAGTTAAATAATCATTGATAACACATTAAATCATCATCACCATAATTATTATCATCGTCATCATTATTGTCATGTGTCATCGATTATCATCATCATGATCATCATTATAATGCAATCAGTTTCATTGTAATTTTTTGTACGTAATCATTATCATCATCAAATTAAATTCTTCCTGAACGTCATCATATATAAATTGTTCATGATCTCCATCATGAAACCTCTTGATCACTATAACATCATAATCATCGAAATATCATTTAAATCACATGCGTGGCAAGTGACGTAATACGTATTTAAGAAAAATGGGATTGATGAATACATAATTTCCTCTTCCCCACCTCCCCCCCCCCCCCGGGGGGGGGGTCTGTCCTCATTGAAAGGGGGGTATCATGCGTGACCAAGGACTTGCCAAAAGCACCCTAAACTAGTATTTGCGTGGTGCAAAAAATACACCCTATAAGTAAGTATGATTATCGGTAATTTGATACCCTAAGCAAGTAATCAAATTTGTGTAAACTCCTAAGCAATTATTCTTGATACCCTAAGCAAGTAATCAATTTTTGGTAAACCCCTAAGCAGGTTATAACTATATTAAGGTGCTTTTTTACGATTAGGCGAGATACTCGAGTATCTCGCCTGATCGTAAAAAACTACCCTAATTACTTGTTTTCCTGGTCACGCATGATACTGATACCCCCTTTCAATGAGGACAGACCCCCCCCCCCCCCCCCAGGACCTGCCCCAGTTAAATGGGTATCAATGACATGTATACGCCCGTGATCCTCATTATGTTATAGTCCTCATCATATGTGTCCATTAAAATTGTTCTTCATTATTAGTATAATATGATCATTATCAGCTTCATTATCACCATTAGTTTGTCTTCAGGTAATTAATCATGATGTTATAATTTTTGTATTTAATTACAGTCATCAATAATCAAAATCATCATCATCATGATCATCCTTATCGTCATCATCAGCATCAACTTAATTTTGTATCAATTACTCTATGTTTATGTTAACTTATATTGAGTCGTATTAAACATCATAAATTTCAATATTATAATCATGATTATATTCATGAACATCGTTATGATATCATCATCCTGAACATCATCATTATCATATTAATCAACTTGATTCACATATTCCTGATATATTCTTTCCACCATAGTCATCATGATTAACCTCATAACATTTATCTTCAATGAATTCATTATGATATCATTATCGTACATATTTCAAGGTATTTTTTGAGTTTTGGTCAAACTTATAACTTTAGTAACAAAAAACTGCACGATTACGGTACAAACTAATAGTTATAACTTCACCATGCTCGAAAAGTATACACAATTCAAAACGACAAAGTAAAACCCCTGTTATCATTAAAAAAGAGCCGTTATTCCCACCATCATTAGTTGTTATCATCTTGTTCATCATAATAATTTAACAGTCATCACCATCATCACTTCATCGCCATCATCACCATCATTATCATCATCATCATCATCATCATCATCATCATCATCATCACCATCACCATCAACATTATATTCATTTGTTTTGTTTAAATCATTATTTTCCGTATGAATTTGATGATTTGTTAATAATACTTAAACATAACCCCTATACCTTAGTCCAATTAACTGCGTCATTATTTATCTTCCGTATCAATTTGTTGATTTGCATAATTCTTTACTACCCCCCCCCCCCTCCACCATAGTCCGAATTGGACCATTATTATCTTCCGTATATATATAATTTGTTAATTTGCTTAAATATATAATACTTTAACAACCCTCCCACATTAGTCCAAACTGCGGCAGTTGTATATCTTTCGTATGAATTCGTTGATTTGTTTATAATACTATAAAACAAAATCCCCCACCTTAGTCCAAACCCCACCATTATTATCTTCCGTATGAATTCGAATGATTTGTTTATAATGTGTGCACTCTAACAAAAGCCCCCACCTTAGTCCAAACCCCGCCATTATTATCTTCCGTGTTAATTTGTTTTGTTTTAGTTATTATCTTCCGTATGAATTTGTTGCTTTGTTTAATAATAATACTCTAACTAAAGCCCCAAGCTTAGTCCTAACCCCGCCATTATTATCTTCCGTGTTAATTTGTTTTGTTTTAGTTATTATCTTCCGTATGAATTTGTTGATTTGTTTAAAATAATACTCTAACTAAAGCCCCAAGCTTAGTCCAAACCCCGCCATTATTATCTTCGGTGTTACTTTGTTTTGTTTTAGTTAATATCTTCCATATGAATTCGTTGATTTTTTTTATAATAACACTCTAACAAAAGCCCCTACCTTATTCCAAACCCCGCCATTATTATAAATTCCAAACCCCGCCATTTTTCTAATAATAATACTCTAACGAAAGCCCCAACCTTAGTCCAAACCCCGCCATTATTATCTTCCGTGTTAATTTGTTTTGTTTTAGTTATTATTTTCCGTATGAATTTGTTGATTTATCTAATAATAATACTCTAACTAAAGCCCCAAGCTTAGTCCAAACCCCGCCATTATTATCTTCCGTGTTACTTTGTTTTGTTTCAGTTATTATCTTCCATATGAATTCGTTGATTTTTTTTATAATAACACTCTAACAAAAGACCCCACCTTATTCCAAACCCCGTCATTATTATCTTCAGTATTAATTTATTTTGTTTAAAGTATTATCTTTCGTATGAATTCGTTGATTTATTTAAAATAATACTCTAACTAAAGCCCCAAGCTTATTCCAAACCCCGTCATTATTATCTTCCGTGTTAATTTGTTTTGTTTTAGTTATTATCTTCCGTATGAATTTGTTGATTTGTTTAAAATAATACTCTAACTAAAGCCCCAAGCTTAGTCCAAACCCCGCCATTATTATCTTCTGTGTTAATTTGTATAATTTGTTGATTTGTTTATAAAGCCCCAAGCTTAGTCCAAACCCCGCCATTATTATCTTCCGTGTTAATTTGTATAATTTGTTGATTTGTTTATAAACTATTAAAAAAACACCACAATATAGTCCGAACTGCGCCATTTTGTTTTATTCCGTATTAATTTGTCGCGCCCTATATAGAATCTTCCGTATGAATGCATTGAATTGCATATAAACAAATTTAACAACCCCCCCCCCACCCCCCCCCCCCCCCCACCTTAGTCCAAATTCCCCCATAACTATCTTCCATATGAATTCGATGATTTGTTTATGATAATACTAAACCTCGCCACTGTTATCTTCCGTATGAATTTGTTTTGTTTAAATTATTATCTTCCGTATGAATGTGTCGATTTTTTGATAATATTACTCTAACAAAACCCCCCACCTTAGTCCAAACCCCGCCATTATTATCTTCCGTATAATTGTTTGATTTGTTTATATAATACTGTATAACAAAACCGCCCACTTTAGTCCAAACCTCGCCACTATTATCTTCCGTATGAATGTGTTGATTTTTTGATATTTATTACTCTAAGAAATATTTTGTTTATAATAATACTCTATATAGAACCCCCCCCCCCCTCCACCACCTTAGTCCAAACCCCGCCATTCTTATCTTCCGTATTAATTTGTTTTGTTTAACTTATTATCTTCCATTATGAATTTGTTGACTTTTTGATAATATTACTCTAACAAAACCCCCCACCTTAGTCCAACCTCGCCACTATTATCTTCCGTATGAATTTGTTTTGTTTAAATTATTATCTTCCGTATGGATTTGTCGACTTTTTGATAATATTACTCTAACAAAACCTTAGTCCAAACCCCGCCATTATTATCTTCTGTATCAATTTGTTCATTTGCATATAATAATACTTTAACAATACCCCCCCCCCCCCCTTAGTCAAATCTGCGGCATAACTATCTTTCTTATAAATTCGTTGTGTTTGTTTATAATAATACTCTAACAAAAGCCCCCACCATATAGTCCAAACCCCGCCATCTTCCGTATTAATTTGTTTCGTTTTAATTATATTCCGTATGAGTTGAACCAGGGATCTCTATCGTATCAATCTAACTCTCTATCCACGGAGCTATTTCGGATTGCTTGATTGGTGTTGGTTATATACCATAACACTACCCTTACCCTAACCCTAATGTTGGTGGCTATATAGGTCAGATTTAGTGGCTATAGGTCAGATTTAGTGGCTATAGGTCAGATAAGGATATATATACCCTAACACTAACCCTTACCCTAACCCTAATGTTGGTGGCTATAGGTCAGATTTAGTGGCTATAGGTCAGATAAGGATATATATACCCTAACACTAACCCTTACCCTAACCCTAATGTTGGTGGCTATATAGGTCAGATTTAGTGGCTATAGGTCAGATAAGGATATATATACCCTAACACTAACCCTTACCCTAACCCTAATGTTGGTGGCTATAGGTCAGATTTAGTGGCTATAGGTCAGATTTAGTGGATATAAGTCATATTTAGTGGCTCTAAGTCTATTTATAACTCAAATTGAATTCAAATTGAATTCGCGCGCTTTGGTCTCCATTCAAGTCGCCAAACCCCGCCATCTTCGGTATTAATTTGTTTCGTTGAATTTGTCGATTTGCAACTAAGTCTTAACAAACCCACCACCTCAATCCATCCCCGCCATAGTATTATCTTAACCCTAAAAAGACTGGGCTATTTTTAACCTTAAAAAAACTGGGGGGGGGGGGGGGCTAAAAGGGCCCCCCCCTAAGATCTCGGCAACCAAAACTCCGATCGACTCCAAATTTGGCATCGTGATAGATGTCCATAAGGTCTACAATATTGGGTAGTTTAAAAAAAAAAATTTAATCGAATATGCTAATTAGAGCTAATTAATTATGCGAAAATTGTATTTTTTTGTAATTTTCATAGTTTTCTCGGCAATCGAAACTCCAATCAACTCCAAATTTGGCATGGTGATAGATGTCTATGAGCCATACAATATTGCATAGTTAAATTTTTTGTTCTCATTATAATATGCTAATTAGAGCTAATTAATTATGCGAAAATTGCATTTCTTATGTATTTCTTTGTTTTTTCAACTTATGTTTTTTATTGTTTTTTCAATGGAAATAATTATTGACCATTATTCAACCATTTTTAGCCCAAAATTAAATGATTGCTGTGATTAGAATGAAAAATAATGAAGATTTTGTCTTTTCTAGGAAAAAATCAATTTCCATAGGATTTGTACACAAATCACAAAATTTAGCGATTCTCGGGCCGACGCTCACTTACAAAAGGTCACGTAACTTTAGAACGGTACACCCGGTTGTCGCAAATTTGGTATCAAAAGTTGCGAAAGACTCTAAGGAAAAAAGTCGTGAAGTGGCACCGTAAAATATTTAAGCGTTGCGAAGTAATCGCAAAATTGGAGGAGGGGGGGCTAAATCAGCCCCCCCCCCCAGTCTTTTTAGGGTTAAGTATGAATTTTGTTTCTTTTTAGAATAATCGAAATAGATTTTCCTGTCTAAATCACATCGCACTTCGTTGGCAACCCAACCAAGTTTGGAAATATATAACACGTGTGTCCCACACGTACGTGTACGAACACATACACCTAGTTTGACATCGGGCCGGGATACACATTGCTATACTAAACACTATTTTTCTAATAATAATACTCTAACGAAAGCCCCAAGCTTAGTCCAAACCCCGCCATTATTATCTTCTGAAACCTCGCCATTATTATCTTCCGTGTTAATTTGTTTTGTTTTAGTTATTATCTTCCGTATGAATTCGTTGACTTGTTTAAAATAATACTCTAACTAAAGCCCGAAGCTTATAGTCCAAACCCCGCCATTATTATCTTCCGTGTTACTTTGTTTTGTTTTAGTTATTATCTTCCATATGAATTCGTTGATTTTTTGTAATAATAACACTCTCACAAAAGCCCCCACCTTATTCCAAACCCCGCCATTATTATCTTCCGTATTAATTTATTTTCGTCCTAACCCCGCCATTATTATATTCCGTGTTAATTTGTTTTGTTTTAGTTATTATCTTCCGTATGTATTCGTTGATTTGTTTAAAATAGTACTCTAACTAAAGCCCCAAGCTTAGTCCAAACCCCGCCATTTTTCTAATAATAATACTCTAACGAAAGCCCCAAGCTTAGTCCAAACCCCGCCATTATTATCTTCCGTGTTAATTTGTTTTGTTTTAGTTATCATCTTCCGTATGAATTTGTTGATTTTTCTAATAATAATACTCTAACTAAAGCCCCAAGCTTAGTCCAAACCCCGCCATTATTATCTTCCGTGTTACTTTGTTTTGTTTTAGTTATTATCTTCCGTATGAATTTGTCGATTTGTTTAAAATAATACTCTAACTAAAGCCCCAAGCTTAGTCCAAACCCCGCCATTATTTTCTTCCGTGTTACTTTGTTTTGTTTTAGTTATTATCTTCCATATGAATTCGTTGATTTTTTTTATAATAACACTCTAACAAAAGCCCCCACCTTATTCCAAACCCCGCCATTATTATCTTCCGTATTAATTTATTTTGTTTAAAGTTTTATCTTTCGTATGAATTCGTTGATTTGTTTAAAATAATACTCTAACTAAAGCCCCAAGCTTATTCCAAACCCCGTCATTATTATCTTCCGTGTTTATTTGTTCTGTTTTAGTTATCTTCCGTATGAATTTGTTGATAATACTTTAACAATCCCCTAACCCCAAACCCCCACCCAACCCTCCCATAATTATTAGTCCAGACTGCGGCAGTTCTATAATTCTTTCGTATGAATTCTTTGATTTCTTTATAATAATACTCTAACTAAAGCCCCAAGCTTAGTCCAAACCCCGCCATTATTATCTTTCGTGTTAATTTGTTTTGTTTGAATTATTATCTTCCGTATGAATTCGTTGATTTGTTTATAATAATACTCTAACTAAAGCCCCAAACTTAATTAGTCCAAACCGAAGCCCCAAATTGGATTGGCATGCATGCCCGGAAGTTTTATTATGCGCTCATTGAAAGTGTCTCGATGGCTCGAATATATACCTGACTTTGGGGGCACCCACATTAAGGGACAATAATGGGGGTCCACGGGGGCGGAGCGACCCGAAAGCTTTCAGATCATCAGACATTTGCAACTCTAATGATGGGTCTTAAAGTTATATAAAATAGTGAACATACTCGTAACGTATTTTTAAAGGGCATATCGAGGAAAGATTGAGCCTTGTATGATATGGATTCACGTGAACCTGTATAATATAGAGCCATCGATATCAGTCTGGGGCATTAGGCTCCCATAAAACTAAACTTCAACCCCCCCCCCCCCCCTTCCCGGCCACCTTAGTAATTATAGTCCGATAATGTGTCGATTTGTATAGAACATTTCCCTCACATCGTGGGTTGATCGTTGGGGATCGTTGGCAGTCAATATAATATCTTAGTTCGTTGGTAATTATATGCCAACGATGTTCTGAAAACACTACCCCTCACATCGTGTGTTGATCGTTGGCATGCAGGGACCGCGGAACCGGGGGGAGGGGGGGGGGGGGGGGGGGGGGGGGGGGGGCTGCACAAGCATAAAATAAAGAAATACATTACAGTTCAAATTGTGATCAGCCCCACCCCCCCCCCCCCCCCCCTCCACTTTCAAAACCATTCCGCGGCCCCTGGCATGTATATCTTAGTTCGTTGGTAATTATATGCCAACGATGTTCTGAAAACACGCCGAGAACATATCCCTCACATCGTGGGTTGATCGTTGGGGATCGTTGGCAGTCAATATAATATCTTAGTTCGTTGGTAAATTATATGCCAACGATGTTCTGAAAACACTATCCCTCACATCGTGGGTTGATCGTTGGCAGTCAATATCATAATCTTAGTTCGTTGGTTATATTATGCCAACGATGTTCTGAAAACACTATCCCTCACATGCACATCGTGGGTCGATCGTCAGTCCGCCCTAGCCGGCCTCGCCTCCGCGCCGGTACCTGCACCCGGAATCCGGATAATATATGCCCGGATCATATGCGATGCATGCATGCAGCTCATACGTACGATACGTTACACTGCGCTGCGCGCGCTGCATGACCAACACGATCGATCATGCATGTATCTCGCGCGTACGCAAAATTTTATTCAATAACGTAATATAAGTTGCGCGCACGCGCGGCCGCGGAGCTAGCTCGAGAGCTAAAGATCGTTGTGTTGGCTGACCAACGATCATATTGGATCGTGGTGGGGTATTCTGCAGTTTAGCCACCCACTGCGATAATACACTGTAAACTATTATGTTGTATAATTATCTTTCACACTAACATCAACATTTTCAAACAAATTTTAAAACAGATATTTTATTATTTTTGTTTACAAAATTATAATGCAAATTAGCATATGTACGATATATTTATGCGTTGTATTAAATTCTATTAAATAGATGTTTTGTATTTATAAAATGTTTCCCCTCTTTTGCTGAAAGTTGCTAAATGAATTAAAAACAATTCAATAATTGTGTCATGGCATTGGTACCGGAAGTGAGGGAGAAATATATGACTGCCCCCAAACATTCGAATGACTTGTGTAGGTCACTGTTTGTATTATATCAAGTTTTAAACTTATATCGCTGTTACTTTCAACAAGATTTCCAATTTACTCTATTATAACAAATTACACTTTATTTCATATTATCAACATGACCATGCGATGCCTGTATTATGGTGATATAAATAACGATTCTTTTTAGTTGGTTGAAATTATGATCTTTTTGAATGATTAATGAATTAATCCGAGCAGCGGAAATTAATGTATCATATAAATAGATAGACCGCTAAATGTCCAATTAGCTAAGTTGAGGAGCTTGCCTCTGTTCTATTCCATTTCATTTTCACACGATACAAAGCAGACCGCCGCAGTGTGGGTAATTATAGCCTTTAGTCAAGGCTCTATATGGCTTGAAGATTCTCTATGCGATCGCGAGCTAGCTAGCTGTGAGAGAGCTATCTATCTACTAACTGGCTCCCATATATAGCCTTTAGTCACTCGATTCGCAGTAATTTATTAATGAGCAAAGAAAATAAGGCATTACTTATTCATGAGAGAAATCATCAACCGATCAGATCGCTAGATGTGGATACCGTCTACCTAATCGGTGGCGTGTTCCATCGTGTATTAAGGGGTATATTTAGTATCAGACATTAATATTATCATAACTATCATGATGATAAAATATCAGATATATTACAATAAAAAAGTAAAGCATAGAAATACCTTTTTGCATCCCTATTAAAGGGGTATTCCGGGCCTGATAAAACCATTCGTTATTCGAATAAGCAGAATAAGAGGCATAATTGGTGAAATTTTGATCAAAATCAGACAAGAAACACGGGAGTTATACCTATTTGAACATCATGTAGTAATGAGCGATCGTTTCAAAATTGCCGCCATATGCACATCATTGACGAGCAACTCGCCATGGATTTAGTACATGAAAATACACTTATTTCTCATTTTCGCTGCTAAAAATTAATTTTTCTCTGCTTGTTTTTAACGAATTCATAGAAGAATATCGATGGGCCAACCTCTTTGGAATTTGTAAGCTCATAAATTTGCTTTGTTATTAAGAAAATTTAAATTTTGTAAAATTGCCATGTAGAAGTCAAAATGGCTGCAGCTCGCAAGTGACGTCACGATCGATAGCAATTGCGAACGATACTAAAAATCGGAGCAAAGTTCATCCTGTCATAACTTTTGTATTGCTCTACCGTTTTGGCTCAGATTTTCGATCATGATTCTTCATATTCACTTCATTTTATAGCAAACATCACATTTCTGGGGTGGAATTCCCCTTTAAATCTCAACTCTTTATTTTAAAAGAAAACAACATATTTTGTAATGACGTACCCTATAAATAATGGACGCGTCCGCATTGACGGGGTTCAGTGCATACAGCCTACGCTAGTCCGTCGCCGAGACCCTATAGTTTATATTATATCCCTCATGAGAATGTTCTAGCCATGTGATTGGTCGAAACGCGTCACGTGTTCAAGTATAATTTCTCCCATCAAATCCCAACCTCATATATTACTTTTGTACAGTACCTTTTTTGTCGAGGACAACAAACTTTTTGGCCCTGCCTAGGGTGTTATAGTATATTGCTGATATGCATGTAATCTCATAGGGCACGTTGTTAACAACCTCTAAATTAGGAATCAGCGAACGTTTACAACCGACTTCTTTTGCTCCCATGACAACCCAGAACGCAGCGGCAGCCAATGCGAACGCTTGTGGCCGCGCAAGTACGCGTGTGCGCGTTAGTGCGCAGAAAGGTAGCGCGCTGGTGCGCAAAGTTTACGCGCCGTTACGCTTAATAGACAATGGTATTTAGCGTCTTAGCCTTTTAATCATAAATCGTGTTTATGTGCAGGATTGCCAAAATTAAAATAAAAGACTCGATCAATTGCTCAATATTCCAAGCTTTTGAGCCCTTTGTGTTAGTTATACACAGTAAAAAAAAATTAAACAACTTTTTAAACAACCAAAAACGCTGTTTAAGCCGGTCCCTCTAACAACGTTGTTTACAATTTTGAACAACCAAGATCTGGTTGTTCAAAATTTTAAACAATGTTGTTAGAGGGACTGGCTTAAAAAGCCAAAAATGCTGTTTAAGCCGGTCCCTCTAACAACATTGTTTAGAATTTTGAACGTTCAAAATTTTAAACAACGTTGTTAGAGGGACCGGCTTAAACAGCGTTTTTGGTTGTTTAAAAAGTTGTTTAATTTTTTTTTACTGTGTAGGTCATTTGTGATCAAAATAATATGAGGGATATAAACCAAATAACCAAATCTCCTTACTCGGGTGATGGATGCAAAACTATACGTTGCCTCGGTGATCTGCGAAGGTAACTACTAACTATCATGCCTCGGCTATCGCCTCGGCATGACAGTACCTTCGCAGATCACCTCGGCACGTATAGTTTTGCCATCACCCTCCCAGTCGATGGTTATTTGCCTACTCTATGCCACTAACATTGTGTATTGTGCAAGGTTGCGCGTTGGTTTTACAATGCAGCTTCAAAACGAAGACTAACGCTCACAAACAGCTGATCTACCTGGTCCGTGGTACATGAATATGGGCTCCGTAGATTTTCTACGAACGGAACAATGTAAATAAAAGAAAATAAAACTTTTCACGTTCACGACTGATGGTAGGCACTCGCGCTGCGCGCTCGAGCTCGGCATTTCGCGGTTAGTCTGCCGTTGTAGAACCTGCCAGACAGCACGAGACCTATCGGATAGGCTAGGGTAATTATGGTAATGGCTGCCTAATCGCAAGGGTACAACCGTGGACTTATAATTATCATTGTATACAAATGTATGGGTACAACTGGCATGATCAATTGAATGAAAAATTGTTTTCAACCCGTTCCCTTCCAGATTCTGAAATCTCCATAGACTTTGTACACAGCCCACCCGGTTCCCGTAGTCAAGGGGTTAAATCGTTTTCAAAGGCTTGTGCGTACAAACCTGTACTTTCATTATTTGTTTTTGCACCCTTCTTTGTTAAACTATTTTTTCTATCCCATATTTACATAATTTAGGGTAATATTCATCTTTCATTGGAATCTCTTGGCATCAAGCCAGCAGATAATTGTGAAACTCTCTGCGATAATACACTGTAAACTATTTTGTTGTATAATTATCTTTCACACTAACATCAACATTTTCAAAAAATGTTTAAAACAGATATTTAATTATTTTGGTTTACAAAATTATAATGCAAATTAGCACATTTACGATATGCGTTGTATTATATTCTATTGAATAGATGTTTTGTAGGGTGCAGTTCGTTATTCCGAAGCTTCGTTATTCCGAACACGTAAATTTCGTATACCTGAGGGTTCGTTATTCCGAAAATGAAATAGGGTTCGTTAATCCGAACATTTGTTGCATTATTCCGAAGGTTCGTTAGTCCGAAAATAAAATCGGGTTCGTTATTCCGAAGGTTCGTTAATCCGAAAATGAAATAGGGTTCGTTAGTCCGAACACGCAAATTTCGTATACCTTCGGAATAACGAACCTGATTTTATTTTCGGATTAACGAACACTATTTTATTTTCGGACTAACGAACCTTCGGAATAACGAACCTTCGGAATAGCGAACTGTAACCGTTTTGTATTTATATAATATTTTTCCTCTTGGTAAATGAATTAAAAATAATTAAATGATTGTCTCATGGCATTGGTACCGGAAGTGAGGGAGAAATACACGGGCGTAGACATGACATTGATACCCATTCAAGTGGGGGGGATGATCTATTCATCCATCCCCCCAGTTGAATAGGTATTACGTAACTCGCTACGCCCGTGGAGAAATATATGACTGCCCCCCAAACATTCGAATGACTTGGATACGTCAATGTTTGCATCATATACATTTTAAAACTAATATCTAACAATAGGATGGTGAGCATTCCCCGCAAATCGAATCTGAGACTTCCAGATTGTAAGACCAGTGCTGAAATAATGCTCTGCCACTGCACTTTTGAGGACCTAATCTACATACATTTTTCGCCGTGTGCAGTTGTTGTGTAGCACGATTCGTTAATACAAAAGGGGCAGGAGTGTGAGGGGGTGAGAATTCACATTTAAGGGGTAGTCTATAATCAAGCTAATATGGATTTTATTTTATGTTTGATCATTGATAGTATACAGTAGGGGGGCAAGTGCGGGGGATGATTTCGACATTTTGGGATGCAATTACAAGTTTGTGTACATTGCATGACACCGGTAATAGTGTTCGCAAAACGGCACCGCGCATCTGATTTACGTGATTGTGATGATCATTATGGTAATTAATATATTGACGCCGACAAAAACGATCATGGATAAGATGATGATGACGATGACAAAGTCGCAAATCTCGGTAACGTTTATAATAATTACGATAACTATAATAATGCATGTTTAGCGCAACGATAAAACAAGCAATCTGATTGGCTCAAGCTTACGGGACAGCGTTGCGTTATAATGAAACATGCAATGGGATTATATATCTTTTTTTTTTTTTTACAGAGAGTGTTATTTTATTCTCAAGTTTTTCCCACGTAAACAAAACTGCAAATAAAAAACGGAAATGTTAATGAGAAAATGGGATCTACTTAGTCGTATGATGATGGTAATGGGTATGAATCCTGTTTCATGTTACGCTCCTCGCAGAGCCTTATGAACGATTTCTAGATAATGATAAGCAGTTTCATTGCTGAAAAGAGCATCTTTTAGAAATATCATGAAAGGGAATCTACCGGGAATGATTATCAAGATAAGGGTATACAGACAATTAATAGTTAATTGCGCCCTGAGCACCTTGAAAAAGGTGGAATTGGCACTTTAGAAGACTTCTTTTTTCATTATAATTACCGAAAAGTGTATTCTTTTGAATTTTAGTGAAAGATAACATGAAAAAGAACCCGCTGAAAATTATTAAAATACACCTCTCCTTTGCGAAGATTCTTTGTGTAAAGTTTATTATTGCGCTAAGTACCGGGGGCTTGATAAATGAATGGGGCCGGGATGGGGTCGATATCGCGCGATGAGTGAACTACCGCTCTGAACGTGATGAATTTTAGTGAAAGATAACATGAAAAAGAACCCGCTGAAAATGATTATTAAAATACACCTCTCCTTTGCGAAGATTATTTGTGTAAAGTTTAATGTTGCGCTAAGTACCGGGGCGGGATAAATGAATGGGACTGGGGTGGGTCGATATCGCGCGATGAGTGAACTACCGCTCTGAATGTGATGAATTGTAGTGAAAGATAACATGAAAAAGATTATAGAAATACACCTCTCCGTTGGAAAGATTATTTGTGTAAAGTTTAATGTTGCGCCTTTTCTGGCCTTCAAGAAATGTATAATTGTATCAAGTTCTACATGTATATCATTTTAAAGCTGAAATCCTAGAGAATTCAAAACATTAACAATCTCAATTTTGATATTCCTGATGAATTACCCGAAGTGACAGAGCCAGTCACATATTTTTTAGATCAAAAGAAGAAAACTGATCCAAAGAGACATTCTGTATCTATGCAAATTAGGCCTTAATTCCATAATTATGCAAATTTATTCATAGGAATGGGATATCTATACATAAAGGTGTTTTTATTGATATATTTGAGAGATCATATTCCTCGGATCAAAAGAAGAAAATTCATCCAAAGAGACAATCTGTGTCTATGCAAATTAGGCATAATGTTTTACCCAAGGAATATGATCTCTCAATTATGTCAATAAAAACACCATTTTTATAGCTTTGTTTGTTTTTTACCTCAGCCGAGGAACTTTATTTCATAAAATAATCAGGGTACAAAATAGCAAACAAATTCATGAATTATACATGTTGTTCAAATCGTCTTTTTCTGTTTTTTTAATTTTATTTTTTTATAAATATCCCATTCCCATGAATACATTAGAATACATTATAAAAATATAAATAAGGCCTATTAAATTTGCATTGATACAGAGTGTCTCTAGGATGAATTTTCTTCTTTTGATCCAAGGAATACGACTGCCAAGTAAAACAATCTTACCCCAAATTGCCGTGAACACCCATATTTTTGGCCCTTAACAATTTTTTCACTTCATCCAGTTAAATCTGTCCGTGTGTATGTTTTCTATTAATAGAAGGGTTGTTAATAACAACCCTACTAAAAGAAAACATACACACGGACAAATTTAACGGGATGAAGTGAAAAAATGAATTCATTGATGGTATTGGTAGTGATCTATTTCCGCTTAGTCACGGACATAACTGAAGATAGATTTCCTTATTTTTGTCTTGATACACAGGTTGCCTTTGCGACGAGTGCAACCGTTCCATCCGGTGTTCCAACATCACACTTCCCGGAGGCAAGGTTGTGCGTCTAGTTCCCAAGACTGCGACTTCGAGGGGAAAACGCATCCCGGTCTTCGCCCAGAACGGCCAGGTCAATCTGGTTTGCTCTTTACCAGGTTCGTATTACCAACTGATCCTTAGCCATAAAACCCTTCAAGTGATCCAGATATTTCTTAAATTCAACAAAAATCACGTTGAACTTTCCACACTTCTATTGAATTATGTTGTTTGGCTTATTATATCAACATCATAATGAAATGGGTTATTTTCAAATGTTGCCTTCAAATGTAAAGTTTCGAGATATTTAGGATTCTTGATCATTGTTCTCTTTCTATAAAAATATCATGTTTCATTCATTATACTATCAAAATCAATTGATATATGATTGAAGTCTAAACTATCTTTTTTGGAAAAGCATTATATAATCAATAGATTAATTTAATTAGTCACTGAATGAAAAGCAGAGAAAATTATGAAAATTAAAATAAATTGACTTCGTCAATGCAGGATTTCTCACCCCTTTTTCATGTTTGTAATATTTTGATAACATATTGCATAATTTAAAAATTATCAGAATAACCGAATCAATTTAAGGAAATTTCATAATCGAAATTGTTTTTTTACACTAACTTCTTGTCTGACTCAACCAAGATAAATGGAACCTAGATCATTACGTGCCAATCTCACATTTTTGTGAGTTACAATACACACAAATGCCATAGAGCATTAACATTCCTGGCACGTTAAGAGTTGAATCAACGTTTTAAGGGAATGTACCAACATGTTTGCTTAATTATATGAGAATCTCGTTTCAAAATGACTTCGTATACAAAATCAGGGCCCAGCATGAAATCGATAATGGAATACCTGAAAAATGACACGCCCTTTGTTTAAGAAAGAGTATGTATGTATGTATGCATGGAATTGATACGACAATCTAATTAAAAGCACCGTGGCCCGTATTTTTAAAATCCCGCTAGCTTAATGCAATTTGTTATGACATGGCTAAAAGAAGAAAAAAAAAAACGTTTAAGTCTGTACGTAATGCTCATACAGACAACCCTAGTTCGGAACCTGGATATTGCTTTTTGATCGCTAAATAGTATTATCCGAAATGGACTTAACATGTAACTAAGCTAGCAGGGTTTTACAAATATGAGCCAGGAATTGGGTAACAACTATGCAAGTGACGTTTCTCAGTTGTCGACCATCTATTTTATTCAGATTGTCTTAGAAACCCATGTGCATCCGGACAATGTGTTGAGACCGAGGATGGGTTCTCCTGCGTGTGTCCGGCCCCTCTGACTGGTGAACGATGTGAAACGGGTATGTCAAACCTAATATAGTAATATGAATTAATTTAAAGAATGTAATAGTTTAATATTTGTTGTTATTAATCATGGAGGCGTTTTACAAAAATCCCTAATTGAACCAGTCACAATAACTGTTGTACTTAATCACTTAACATGTATTGAATGCCATTTGTAGCTTCTGAACTAGACAGTCAAGAGAGCGAAATGAGAATATTTTGAATGTTAGACAAGTAGAATATTATTAACTTGAAGTTTTTTATGATTTTTATTTAAATTTAGTCCTGTTTCAATCATTTTTTTAACAATTCAACAACAAAACTTATCTTTTCATAATTGTTAAGTCAACTTAGCACTACGTAATTCGACTTGCGATCTTTGTAAAACACCTCCGTATCTAATATCCCCGTCACACCGAACTGCGCTCCTACTTTGCTCCTATATGGAAGCGCGAGGCGAAGTATAGTATTAAAACGAGTTGAGAACGCAGTGAGAGATGCGTTCATTATTATCGATGGTACACGTATCCACGATCACGCGGCGCTCCCACTGCAACCTGACCAGAAGCGCGAGGCAAAGCGTTGTACGGTCTCCGAGAACGAGTTGGCAACGTCGTGAAAGCTTTCATGAAAGAGAAACACACCCAAAACAAGCGTAGAGAGTTTGGCGCTCTAAACTTTTGTTCAGAGGGTATTATCTATCTACACATGTGAGATAAACTTCCCATTCATACCTCCTTGAACAAAATACATTTCGCAGATCTATTCCAGTGCAGCTTGCGATCACATTGCGAAGTTTCGCTTGTACGTCTAGTAAGGACGTGTAGAAGGACGAGCCAGGATAGGGAATAGCAACCCTCGATTCATTCGAGTGCGAACAAAATACATCCGGGAAATATAATTTCACAATTAATTAAAATGATCATGACATGTTTGGGCAAAATCACATTTGGGTAAAACTCGTTATTTCTAGCAAAAAAGTGGCGTAGCGTTACTAAACAAATTGGAGGCAAACATGATTGGGGTCACACACACCCCAAAATGTATTTTATTGTTCTGTCCAGGCCTCCCCTCTCCTGTCGCAACGCCACGATATCATAAACGTATTCATCTCCCCTACGTCACCCCTTTGGTCATGATTCCCAGCTTGAGGTTTGTGGTTGTTAGGATTTCATTGTCATTTCCAACTGGGGTAACCTAGAAATCATTTAGGTTTGCCCGAAATATTCAGGGTCAAGATTGTCTGTTCACTTGCTCATGAATAGACTAACACTCATGAATAGCAGCTCGCTCATCAACAGACGACATGTGAAAAGTTCACGCACAACATAAATTGTGTAATAAAGTCCAAACATGTGCGAGGCTAGTAAATTATCTGTCAAGACAGTCATTGCATTCAGGTTCATGTGAAATTTTGAGCTATTGTTACAAACACACAGAGCATGCGCAGTGACTTAAAGTTCGAACGAGTTGCGAGCGTTGTGAAAGCGCACTAGGGTCGCAGTAAGATAGACCAAAACCCGATGCCCATCTGGCGATCTGGGCCTAGCGATCTAGAGCGATCTTGCCCGAATAGGAGCGATCCCCTGAGATCTGTGGTTAAGTCGCCAAGTGGGCACCAATGGCCGCACCAGATCGCTGTAACTCGCGTCCGCAAGGGTGGTGTCGATTGCGATCGCCGGGGTTTTGACATGTTCAAAAATCTGGCGACCAGGTCGGTTTCGATCGCATTCGCGGCGATCTGGTGCGGCCATTGGTGCCCATTTTGCGACTTAACACAGATCTCGGGGTATCGGTCCTATTCGGGCAATATCGCTCTAGATCGCTAGGCGCAGATCGCAAAGTTGGCACTGGGTTTATAAAAAAAACTCGCAAAGCGGATTATGATGTCTAGAGAAGCAAGGGCGAACAATACCTGGCTATAATCATCAACCATGCACGCATGCGTGGAAATAGGGACAATGCATTTCTCAGGGGAAGTCGCCGTGAGATCGCATAGTGGGCACCGAAAAGATCGCGTACGCAATGAGATCGGGCTGACTCGCGGCGATCTGGTGCGATTCACACCGAACTGAGATCGCTAGCAACTCGGGCTAGATCGCATAGTGGGCACTAGGCTTTAGTAATCGTAGTAAGATCGTGCTGTAAGCTACATCGTGTCATTCATTTTTCGATTGTTCGGCGCTTTCACTGCGCTTTGGTCAAATTATTGGGATTTTTTTCTAAGACCGAGACCGCAGTAAGAGCGCAGTAGGAGCGCAGCTCGGTGTGACGGTACCATTATATCACATCACATTCAACCCAAAGTCACATAGAAAATTACTGTCAAATACATTATACGTGTATTTGCACGCATTATACAGAATGAGTCAGAAAAAATGTCCCATTTTTAAAAAGTCTTGTTTGAAGTATGAACATTTGATAATGGATTTTATGATATGTCTTGGTAGAGTTATCCTCCCAGCATATCTCGGTACCCTTTTCATTTAAATATCTGCACGCATAGGTGAACATCAGACAATCTTTAGAAGACTGCAAAATCAGACTTTCGGCAAGTGGCTGGGTGAGCTAGAATAAAACAAATTGTGAAAGAATGTATAACTTTTACTGCTGGTACACCGAACATAGGGATAACGGCGGCATAACTGTCTAGCATACTTTGTGACCCAAAATGATCTCTGTTGCGGGGTGAACTAAGGACGAACCATAATTCCAGTACTTGTCCTACTCAAACAGGGCTCAACATAATTAACTGCTGCCAAATCAGGCAAGCCCTTTGGTGGCAAGTACGACACAAGCACACTTAGATATCCATTGTAAATTGCCATTGTTCGTCAACAAAAGACATAAACGAGATTAATTTTATTTGTCGAGCCCACCGTAGGTCACATTTACGGTAGTGGACGTAGTGATCCGTAGGGTAACTAATGCTACAGTCACAAATGGTCCGATTTGGGCTACGGCACCCGTACGATGCCACTTTTAGGTGAAATCTTGCGGGAATCTTGCGGCGCCCGCACGGGTATCGTGGCTATCGTACGGTCGCCGTTGCATTTTTCCTCGCCGTACGATGTCAACAATTTGTTTAACGCGGAGTTAAAACAAAAAATGCATCGTACGATTTTTTACTTGCCGTAAGCCCGTAGACACAGCGTAGAGAGCATCGCACGGGCACCACAAGGGCATCGCACGGGCACAGCATGGACATCGCAGCCTTTTTTTCTCGAATTTCGTACGATTTTGAGACAGAAAATTTGGCCACTCAAATCGTACGGGTACCGTGGAGTCATCGTAAGAGTACCGTAAGGCACCCGTACGGGCACGTAGTTTGTGTTCACGGGGGCCGTGCGATTTATGTTTTATTTAAAGACAAAGGTCATCGTACGGGGCCCGGAGAATATGTGACTGCTACTCTAAAATACCACAGTAATCGTACGATATCACGATTTCCCAAAATCGTAGAAAATCCGCCGTAGGGAGAAAAATCGTGAGGCGCCCGGACCATTTGTGA
Organism: Echinarachnius parma; assembly: GCA_037951105.1. NCBI lineage: Eukaryota > Metazoa > Echinodermata > Echinoidea > Clypeasteroida > Echinarachniidae > Echinarachnius > Echinarachnius parma. The sequence goes on along the minus strand of JBAMJV010003585.1, from coordinate 111,265 downwards.
CTGTAGCATTACCCTGGGTCAGACGTGGTGTCAGTACGTTAAATTCGGTTCAACTACGGTGAACTACGTTAAGATACAGTGATGGTTCACAGAAGGGTACGGATAAGTACGTTCAAGTATGATAAACTACGTAAGACTACGCTAATATGAGTGCAGCTTGCTCACGGACAGGTACGGAGTGGTACGTCTGACTACAGTTGAGTACGGTAGACTACGGTAGCCGCTACCCTGGACTACGCTAAAGAACGTCAAACTACGGTAAATAGCAACTCCGCACGGAGTATAACAGCCAGCCGGCGGTGTGGTACGGCCATTGTGCGCTCGTTTTTCAAACAGAGCAGTTCTGTAAAATTTGTCTATTTTTTTGCTGAAACATGCCTGGACCAAGAGTGCTGATGCTGGTTGTGTGCACGGTATAGTACCTTAGAGTACACTAGGATACGTAGGATGCGTTAGACTCGGGTTTAGTACGTTAGCATCACGGATGCCTTTAACGTACCGCTCTTTTGAACATGTTCAAAAATTAAATCGAAGATCACGGCTCCCTCGAGTTAATACCAAGTTAGCATCACGGACAACTACGGTATGGTACGGATGTCGGTACGTTCAACTACCTTCAACTACGTTCAACTACGTTAGCCTCCACTACGTTCAACTACGTCCACTACCGTAAATGTGACCGGCCCTTAATGGCCTGTCACATTTACGGTAGTGGACGTAGTGATCCGTAGGGTAATTTAATGTGGGTCAGAGTGGTGTAAGTACGTTAAACTAGGTTAATTACGTTGAACTACGTTAAGGTACGGTGATGAGCCATAGACGAGTACAGATAAGTACGTTCAAGTACGATAAACGCTAGACTACGCTAATGCGGGTGCAGCTCGCTCACGGACAGGTACGGAGTGGTACGTCTGACTACGCTTGAGTACGGTAGACTACGGTAGCCACTACGCTATACTACGCTAGACTACGCTAAAGAACGTCACTACAGAAAACTTAGAATCTCCGCACGGAGTATGCAGCCAGCCCGCGGTGTGTTACGGCCATTGTTTGCTTGTTTTTCAAACAGAGCAGTTCTGTGAAATGTATCTATTTTTGTTCGCTGAAACATGCCTGGACCAAGAGTGCGGATGCTGGTTTTGTGCACGGTAAAGTACGTTCAAGTACGCTAGGGTACCTTTGAGTACGTTAAGAAGTACGTTAGACTACGTCAGACTACGTTAGACTTCGGTTTAGTACGTTAGCATCACGGATGCCCCTAACGTACCGCTCTTTTGAGCATGTTCAACAATTAAATTGAAGATCATGGGCGCCCCCCCCCCCCCCCCCCCCCGAGTTAATACCAAGTTAGCATCACGGACAACTACGGTACGGTACGGATGCCGGTACGTTCAACTACGTTCAACTACGTTATACTCCACTACTTTCAACTACGTCCATTACCGTAAATGTGACCGGCCCTTAAAGGGACTTAGTAACATTTTCCAAATCCTCAAAATCCAATTGGAATTATAGCGGTTCCCTCATACCTTGTTATATTTGTATTAACAATAAAATCATGGGATAGGTTTCGGTTTTTCAAATTTCCCTTTCGTTAAAAAGATATTTACGATTAAAGTGTTCAGATGGTAAATAATCCAACGGATCGCGAAAACCGTGTACAAAGTGAGTGCAATGAGTTTGTGAACATCACTTTGCATTTTTGCTCATTACTCGGCCATATTATGTCCATTTGACTTGACATTTTCACACAATACCCCGTGGACATATCAAATAACAACAGTATACATCGTATCAACCATTCATCACTTTTTGCACATGTCAACAAAGTTACTATATCCCTTTAAAGGATCCAAATTGCGTCCGTCCGTCCCTCCGTGACGCTTACAAACATTTGAATAACTTTCCAACCCTACATATGTTTGTAACCAAACTTGATTGGTAGATGCCCTATATTGGCCTCCATGATATGATGGGTTCAAAGGTCACATAAGTAGGTCAAAGGTCAAATGTGAAAGTTTTGGGGTAAGAGTCTATTAGGGTTGATAACTTTCCAACCCTGCATCTGTTTGTAACCAAACTTGATTGGTAGATGCCCTATATTGGCCTCCATGATATGCTGGGGTCAAAGGTCAAATAAGTACGTCAAAGGTCAAATGTAAAAGTTTTGGGGTAAGAGTCTATTAGGGGTGATAACTTTCCAACCCTGCATCTGTTTGTAACCAAACTTGATTGGTAGATGCCCTATATTGGCCTCCATGATATACTGGGGTCAAAGGTCACATAAATAGGTCAAAGGCAATTGAAGTCAAATGTGAAAGTTTTGGGGTAAGAGACTATTAGGGTGGATAACTTTTCAACCCTGCATCTGTTTGTAACCAAACTTGATTGCTAGATGCCCTATATTGGCCTCCATGATATGCTAGGGTCAAAGGTCACATAAGTAGGTCAAAGGTCAAATGAGGTCAAATGTGAAAGTTTTGGGGTAAGAGTCTATTAGGGTTGATAACTTTCCAACCCTGCATCTGTTTGTAACCAAACTAGATTGGTAGATGCCCTATATTGGCCTCCGTGATATTCTGGGGTCATAGGTCACATATGTAGGTCAAAGGTCAAATGAGGTCAAACTTGAAAGTTTACCTGCAAGACTCTATAATGGTCGATAACTTTCCAACCCTGCATCTGTTTGTAACCAAACTGTATTGGCATGAATGCGCGCAATTGGGCGAGACACATTACGGCTATCGCCTTGTGTTTTATATTGTCCATTGTACTTCTAATTTCATCTCAAGGATTGTAAAACAAATTTCCGATGAACATGGACTTTGAACTATAATTCATCTTTATTTTGCATTATTCTTTAATGATAGGTAAATCTTATTCGCTGTATATTTTACTTAGATTTGATCGATGACTGCGAAGGAGCCCCGTGTGAACACGGTTCGTGTGTGGATGGTGTCAGGAACTTCATGTGCAACTGTGACGAGGGGTGGGGCGGACCCAACTGCACTATGGGTAATCAAATTTTTGTTTTCACTGTCTGTAATGAAATACACTAATGTATTACCTAATAACGGTGTTCTTATTTAATTATATTATGCAATATGTACCATTCTCGTTGTCTCTTTCTTTCATAGATTTGATAGACGATTGCGGAGGAGAACCTTGTGAACATGGTTCGTGTGTGGATGGTGTCAGGAACTACACGTGCAACTGTGACGAGGGGTGGGGCGGATCCAACTGCACTATGGGTAATCAAATTTTGCGTGCAATGTTCAATACATTATCTTGTTTTATTATGCTGATTTGTAGAGCAGTGTTACCAATCTCTGATACCTTTTTTGAAAAAGAAAAAAAAAAGTTTTGAAGTTATAACTTGTTCATATCAAACTTCTGGTGTCTTAAAGCAAAACAGCAGTATTGGGAAACACCCAAGACACATACAATTAGATGTACGCTGTAATCACTTTTATGATGAAGGGTGGGGCGGACCCGACTGCACTATGGGTAATCAGTTTTAATGCAATCCTTTTTTTGTCGAAAGAATATATCAATCTATCTATCGAGCTCAAATCAATGTTCAATACAAATCGATATCATATGGCAAATACAATACATGTAAATCTAAACCCACTTTCTTTACATTTTTATTTATAAACATGCGCAGGCAACATTAATTTATGGTTCGTTTGCAAATGATACACACTTTTCCGTTAATACGTTTCCAGCGATAATTCATTCAAATTCATATCCTTTCTATAGATCTGATCGATGACTGCGATGGAGCCCCGTGCGAGCACGGTTCGTGTGTGAATGGTGTCAGGAACTACACGTGCAACTGTGATGACGGGTGGGGCGGATCCAACTGCACTATTGGTAATCAAATTGTAAAAATACAATAAACAAAAAAAGAATAATGTGAGCAAAGAAGGAGACATTTATGTACAAAAGAAGATTTGTTTGTTCACTCTCCGTTATTAGATACACTCATCCAGTTTACTTTGTTCAGTTTTATTTTTGTTCAGTATTATTATGCAATATTTTCGTTGTCTCTTTCTTTCACAGATTTGATCGATGACTGCAAAGGAGAGCCATGTGAACACGGTTCTTGTGTGGATGGTGTCAACAATTACACGTGCAACTGTGACGAGGGGTGGGGCGGATCTAACTGCACTTTGGGTAATCGTTTTTATCACTAATACTTCATTTAATGTTACACCAAAAATAACCCCCTCAAAAAAGTTCGGAAACTGAAGTTTGATCGATTAATTCTCTTTTTCCAATGAATTATGTTAGTTATATTTGGTATTGCTTGAAAGGGTGTTTAATCTTCTTTAAAATGATACCAAATTCCTAAACACAGTTAGAAAAAATATTTGTTGCCCCAAAAAAGGTGGTTAGAGTTGTTTTTAATGTGAATTATCGTGATCATACTAATGTTTTGTTCTATAGTAATAAGCTATTGAAGGTTGAAGATATTTACTTTTTACAGTTAGGCGCAATTATGTATGGTTTTGAAAAGGGCACTCTCCCAAATGCGCTAGTACAAATATTTAGAAAGAATAATCAAATTCATAGCTATAATACAAGGCAGGCAACTGCACTTCATATTCCACGCGTAAGAACTGCTTTTGCTCTGAATACGCTGGCTTGTAGTGGTCCTAAGTTTTGGAACTCACTTCTTATTGATGTAACTAGTTCTGTCAGTGTATTTGTTTTTAAACGCAAATTGAAATTACATTTATTGAGTAACTATGTCGAATATTAACGTGAAAGTGATATCACTAGAAATTATATTAAGTAATCATTTATTCTTAAAATTTTGTATTGATAACATGCATTGTTTTTTGTTTTTTGTTTTTGTTTTTTGTTTCGTATGTTCAGTAAAAATAATGTTGTAAATGTTTTGCTGACCACATTCTCTCTCTCTCTCTCCTATTTTTCTTCTCTTAACACTCATCTTCTTTCTCTGCTTTTCTCTGTCTGTTTGTTTGTCTTGTTCCATATTGCTCTTTTCCCTCTCCACCCTACCTCCTCTCCTTTTCAATATTCAAGCTATCCCTTTTGTAAATATTTTTCCAATGTTTAATCGTTCATAGTTTAGATACTTTGAAACCTAAAAAAAAAGTGATTCATTTATGTATTTTATTTTGGGGGACCTTTCTTTTACAAGCTTAGCTTCTCTAAGGTCTCCTCTTTCTTTCATAACTTGTGTTTGTTTTTTAGATTTCATATTGATTGAATGTGAAGCTTTAAACAAATTGTTCTCATGTTGTTTTGTTGTATTATGCCATGTTCAAATGTGAAAGGAAGAAATAAAATGAAACCTTGAACTTTGAAACCTATATGCATGCGAACTCTGTTGGCTGTTGGCTGATGAACAATTGGCCAACGGAGTCAGAATATGCAAATGATTACAATCCCTGGCAAAATATGCATACCGACTCCGTTGGCCGTTGGCTGACCAATAATAGCCAACGGAGTCAGTATTATGCAAATTAGTTCAAAATCGTCAAACTGAGCTGTAAATGCGCGCGCAACAGCTGACGTGACGATCATAAGTACGTATAACTTGACTCCGTTGGCCGTTGGCTGGCCAACAAACTGGTATGAGGAGTGGTGAGGTATTCTGCAGTTAAGCCGAAGAAAACATGTTCAATTATTTACCCAATGACACCTCTCTTGTAATGATTATGAAAGTATTATTCTTTGGAACTTATTGATATTCACGGTTGAAAATATGCTGTATTTTTTTAAAAATAACTCTTTGGGAAATCTCGTCGAGCATCTTTCGCAAGCTAAAACAAGACCTCTGCTCGCAGGGAAGTTTTATAACACGCATCGCTATGGGCTCAATATCATTACTATGTTTGGTCACATGACGATATGTAGACCAATCACTGAACAGGATTTCATTAATGATGGATATAATTAGTATTATATCCTACATGAATGAAATCCTGTTCAGTGATTGGTCTACATAGCGTCATGTGACCAAACATAGTAATGCCCATGGAGAAATGTGCTATGCGTGACGTCATTCATGGAATAGTAAATGCTATTCCATGAATGACGTCATAGACGCCGGGTGGTCATATTGAACCCATCGAGATGCGTGTTATAAAACTTCCCTGCGAGCAGAGGTCTTGTTTTAGATTGCGAAAGATGCTCGACGAGATTTCCCAAAGAGTTATTTAAAAAGAAATACAGCATATTTTCAACCGTGAATATCAATAAGTTCCAAAGAATATTCTAGAGATGCATTTCATGTATAACGTATCGGTATTCGAATTTTAAATATCCGACAATGGTTCACATTGTGCATCGTTGTCTTTCTGTGGTCGTGACATTAATTCGTCATTTAACAATCGGCCGCGGTGTGCACTGCACTAGCTGTATGTGTAATGTATGAATAACTATTTTCTCCATACAAATACACGTGTGTAGTAAAGCAGGTTAATTATTCACTTTGATGCGCGCGTTTTGCATTTGGATGCGCATTAGTTGTTAATGCGCGTAACCATGAATGGAAAGCTAAACGGGTTGGTTTGTTTATTCATACTTCTATGATGGAAGATAGCGCAATACGCGCTCTGCGCTAGGACTATTGCGCAAAGGGGGCCAGTGTCACAAACAGAACATAGTCAGTGCAGTGATGGTTCCATGATCAATGGTTTGTTTTCCTTTATATTATACTTTAATTTAATTGAAATCTTTTTTTTTTGCGATGATTATAATTATGCGAAGGATATAAAACAAATATATCATGCACTATTTCGAGCCACTAGTGAAATTATGGATTCCTCGGTGACAGAAAAAAGCACTATTTTCTTCGGGTCTACGACCCTCAGAAAATAGTGCTTTTCCTGTCACCTCGGAATCCATAATTTCAACTAGTAGTCTATCAGGTTATGTAAAGCAGCATTTTCTTTTGCTATAATCTTGGAAACAGTTTTTAATTTGGTCTAAATACATTACTGATGAGAAAAAGTGATGTTTCCATTTTTTATTTTTGGTCCCAGGGTGCATTTTGGCGATTTTAAAGATAATTAGCTAATTTGCATATTTGTGAAATAAGGTCAGGGGTCATTTTCTATCTAGGAATAGAACAATATTGATAAAAACTAGTATTCTATGGTATTTTGGGGCAAGGATTCCATTTCCGGTGCTCGTTTGTAAGTGATGTATGGGAAACACTCTGAAATCCAAGATGGCTTCCCCTAATTTGCATATTTATGAATATTTTTGTTTTTCAGTGGCTACAGCCCCTAATAAGCAATAATTCCGGATTATTCTTTGTCAGTTATGTTCTAAGTATGTATTTAAGATATCAAAGATGAGTTGCCATCGTGGCAACCTCTAGCAATGCATATTATTTGCATAATTATGTATTTTACCTAATTTGCATATTCCCCCAAATCGAGTATATTGGGAACCCGGCAAGTAAAAAAGAAAAGTAATACCACTTTTCCAAGGTTTTAGGGGGCAACAAATCCATTTATGATACTTATTTACCTGTATCACCTCGGCAACCCACATAAATCCAAGATGGCCGCCTTTGTCATTTTAAAGTAAATAATGCTATTTGCTACTTTAATGGCATTTAATTTATAAAAGTATGATTTGTTTACTGTAAGCAAACAACTACATTGTGATTCAAGTATTCTAGTTGCTCATTCCAATAATTAAAAGTCAAAACATTATAATATCAATCTAATATAACCGAAATGATATAGTCGTGTATCATAACAAGTGTAATTTACGGAGCAGTCATCTTAGATTTGAGATGGATGCCATGGTGATACAGGTAAATAAGTATTAAAAATGGATCTGCTGCCCCCCCAAAACCTTGGAAAAGTGGTATTACTTGTCTTTTTTACTTGCCGGGTTCCCAATATACTCGATTTGGGGGAATATGCAAATTAGGTAAAATACATAATTATGCAAATAATATGCATTGCTAGAGGTTGCCACGATGGCAACTCATCTTTGATATCTTAAATACATACTTAGAACATAACTGACAAAGAATAATCCGGAAGTATTGCTTATTAGGAGCTGTAGCCACTGAAAATCAATAATAATCATAAATATGCAAATTAGGGGAAGCCATCTTGGATTTCAGAGTGTTACCCATACATCACTTACAAACGAGCACCGGAAATGGAATCCTTTCCCCCAAATACCATACAATAATAGTTTTTATCGATATTGCACTATTCCTAGATAGAAAATGACCCCTGACCTTATTTCACAAATATGCAAATTAGCTAATTATCTTTAAAATCGCCAAAATGCACCCTGGGACCAAAAATAAAAAATGGAAACATCACTTTTTTCCATCAGTAATGTATTTAGACCAAATTAAAAACTGTTTCCAAGATTATAGCAAAAAATTTCACAACATTTATTTGTACTACATTAGGGGATATACTATAGAGGCTCTCAGTGCATGGTATATTTGTTTATTATATACCTCACATCGAGAATCCTGCAATCCGATTGGTTAAACGAGCGGGCCTCTTTTTCAATATGCCCGGTCAGAAAAAAAAGAAAAAAAATACAAACAAAACAAACAAAGCGGGCTTCGAACGAACATATTGATGTTTTGCCCGCTCAGCAAACAAACAAAATAATTAAAAATAAAACAAACAAAGCGGGATCCGGGAGATCATATTGATTTTGTCACAAAATGCCGTAGAGATGTGTATTATAAAATCCTCCCTGCGAGCTTGAGGTCTTGTTTTAGCTTGCGATAGATGCTCGACCAGCTTTCCCGAAGAGTAATTTAAAAAGAAAAACAGAATATTTTTATCCGTGAATATTAATAAGTTCAGAATAATATTCTAGAGATGCATTTCATGTATAACATGGCGGCATTCGAATTACAAAATTCCGAAAATGGTGCACATTTTGCATCGTTGTCCTTCAGTGGTCACGACAGTAATTCGTCATTCAACAATTAACTTGCAGCGGTGCACTGCTGCACTGCACTAGCTGTGTATGTGTAATGTACGTATAACTATTTTCCCCATTCAATTAAACGTGTGTATGTAAATCGGGTTAATTATTCACTTTGATGTGGGCGTTTTGCATTTGGGCGCGCAATAGTTGGTAATGCGCGTAACCATGAATGGAAAGGTAGCGCAATACGCGCTCTGCGCTAGGACTATGACGCAAAGGGGGTCAGTATCACAAACAGAACATAATATTAATAAGTGATGGTGCCATGATCAATGGTTTGTTTTCCTTTATATTATAAATTACTTTAATTTCATTTAAATCATTTATTTGTGTGATGATATATGAATCAATCAAATTATAGGTTTGTTCGGTATATAAAACAATTATTGACTGCTTTATTATTCGGGGCATATTGAAAATTATAGGCCCTCGGTGATCTCAAGACCATGATATGACCCTCGGCGCAAGCGCCTTGGGTCATATCATGGTTTTGAGATCACCTCGGGTCTATATTTTTCAATATGCCCCTCATAGCAGTCAATAATGTATATTAAAGCTGGATAATAGTTGGTAATTCATTGAAAATGGTGCTAATGGGCTCCATTTTAGCGGGAAAGGTGCTAATGAGCACCTTTAATAAAGGGTGCCCATGAGCACCATCTGAAAAGGGTGCTCACGGGCACCATCTGAAAAGGGTGCTCACGGGCACCAAAAAGGGTGTAGCTAGTGTGGCACCCTTTGAAGGTGCTGCTGAATAGAACCCATTTTCTTAGTGTGTATATAAACACGATTTTACATAATTTCTGGAAATATTAGGAAATAATATGTTAAAGCGAACCAAAACGCATAACACAAAGCAAACTGTGTAGTAAGACCGATTTTCACACATCCCAAATGTCCCTGAATCACCCGTTCCATGATTTCTTTTGAAGAGTGGGCATAGTTTCTGTTTTGCTATCGCAGGCTCTGTATGGATGCTCTGAGTGGCGCCATGATTTTTGTTTGCCGCCGAAACGTGACGTTTTTCTGGACTGACGTTGATTGGTCTAGCCAAATGCCATTTTAACTATTATTTTAATAACGTATTTTTATGAAAAATCGGAGTGAACAAAAATACATTGCACTACTTAAAGTTTAGGATTTTTAATCAAATTATTTAGTATGTGTTTTATTAGTTTCTACATGTACTTCGAAAACATGTTAACATTGATAGTACTTATTTTCTAGTCAGCACGAGGGTGTTCATACGACCTTTGACTTGAATGATATCAATGAGCGCGTGGGCGTTCGCAATCCTCCATAATTGAAATATTCTTTCTACTTTTAATTCAATAGTTACTTAGAAATATCATGATATTATATAGATAATAATGATACAAAAAGTCGTGCATTTATTTCCGCCCTAGCGAAGCATAATCTAGACCACGAGCATTTATTATTCTGATATGAATCACTGCAAAAGCAACTAAATTGGCTTCAGACAAGGAAACAATGCCATCTCGATACTACAGCTCAATTGTTTAGGTGAAATAGTGGAGTAAATGACAAACTTGCATTCTATAAACTGTAACTATAGAAATACGTGTCTATAGGTAGTTCATTCACTGTACAAGCCTTTGTTTTGTACGACAAAGAGGAATGACACCCCTTTCCAAATCAAAGAAAAGGAGAGTTTGGTACGTAGTTAGGCTTCTTCGCAGCTGTTTTGGGGGCATGCTAGAGAAGATCGAACATGCTCGGCACGAATCATATACAGTAATGTGCACGTTCACGCTTACGCCAAAACAATTGTTACCATGGCAACCTCTGACAATTCTGTCAGAAGGCTATGGTATATTGGCTAAATAACCACATTTAATCACATTTCCACACTTCCCCGTCTCAAATGGTCGTTAATATTTTCTCTTTTTATATATATACTTTTTGGTGTGGCCTGTGTTTCAACAAAGACAAAATTGTCTCTTCGTTCAACATGATCATGAATGGAATTTTAGCTTTGAAGTAAAAAAAAACACGTCACATGTTTGCTGGGGGTCTGCACAAAAATGTAAACATTGCAGTTTCCATGTTAGTACGGGACGCCGCAAAAAAAAAATTTGTGTCGTCTCTTTGCGAGATTGGTGTGGCCTTATCAGTGGACCATTTTGTGTGATTTGTATATCAAATTAAAGCTCTCGGTATCGCAAACGAAGAAGCATAGATGAAATGCTATCATTTTGGTTCGCTTTAAAGGGGTAGCACAGTTTTGGTAAGGATCAACTTTAGTAACCAAACATGGACAGTAACATTATAAAACTAATAGTTTTAACTCCACCATGCTCGAAAGGAATACAAAATTACAAACGACTAAGTAAAAAGCCCGTTATCATTAAAAAAGAGCCATTCAAATTCAAGAGGGCGCTCTCTAAAAATGCATTGGTTTCAACCATTTTTCATACAAAATTATGCATGTGATGTTTTATTGAAATAATGATTAAATAGAGAGATCATCAACAACTATTTGAAAAACGCTTTTGAAATTTTTTGAAAAAGTGCAAGCAGTTTTTTATTTTTTGGAAAAATTAATATTATTATTTGGGCCCCAAATAATTATAGGTTTAGATATATTTATATTTATTCAGTATAGCAGCTTTGCAGCGCGCGCGCTGTACCGTACCTAGCTGCTGAAAAAATGTTCGCGCATACGGATGCACATTATATGCAGTTTGAAAAACGAAAGACCGAAGAAGAGTGATGGAAAATCGTTGTAAAATCTCCCAAATCGCCGTAATTATAGAATGACATGTACTTCTACTTCTACTTGGGTACTCGACAGGGTCCATCAGTCAGGACGTAGAGTCGAGGGGAACCGGTGAGGTATCCCATTAATTGCCGATTGAGGCAACTGCTCCCGCAAAGGCTCCTAGTGATGTAGAAGCCAAGATATTATTGGGGAGCGCATTCCATGCTGTTACAGTTTGTGGGAAGTAGGAGTTCTGGTAAAGCTGAGTTCGAGTATGTATATGCCTGAGCTTATTTGGGTGGTATTGTAGCGAAACACGATATCGGTGAGTTAAAGTATTATAGTAGCCCTAAATGTATTGATAGGGCTACACATTTCGCGTACGAAAATATGTTTTTTTCGAACATGTCGAAGTCAAATGGTTTTCCGTAAGTAACTTTTACTGGGGACAGGGCCCGCACGGCAGAGTAAATGGGTAGCGTCTGTCGCTAGAATGCCGACAGTGAAAATGACAATAATAATGTCAAAGAGGCCATGAAAACGATAGATTTGTCGATCATAGGCGTAGACAAGCCGAAGTTTGTTTTGAAACCTAGTCTTTCGTCAAGACTCTCTCTCACGAGCGGAGTGAGCATCGTCAGCGAAGCGAACACATCGAGCGCGAATCAACCAGTTATAGTCCCGCTCGCTGAGCCCGGCCGTGCCGAATAGCTCTCTCACAGCTAGCTAGCTAGCTGGCTATGAATGGAACAATCGCGAAATTGAGCGGGAAAACCTATACTATTACCGAAATAGCAAGCAGCCCTTTGTTAATTCCTAAGCAGAACTAGAAGGATTGGTTGAACAATGAAAGAAAACAAGAAGTCTATCTCTGGTGGCGAATAGCAACAATCAACTTGTCTGCAGGTGAAAAATAGTTTAACTGGTTACCGGTAGTCTTTGTCGTTTTAGGCCTGGCTCAAGTTAAGCCACTGATGAGAATTCGGGGCAGTGTATTTTGACTTTAGGTAGATGTCATTCGATTAAACACCGGTGTCCCCAGCACACACCCCCCCCCCCCCCCCCTCATAAAATCATGGGAACGCTGCTGGGTTGGTCGATTCGCTCCCTCGCCGAAAATGGTCGAAATGATGCATTATCCCCCAATAGCGAAAATAAATCGATGTCTATTTAAAACTTTTCAATCAAATTGGGGAGCTATCTAGGATTTCGAATTTTAAAGGGGTAGTACAGCTTTGGTAAGGCTGAAATTTAGTAACCAAAACCTGCACAATAACATTACAAACTAATAGTTATAACTCCACCATGCTCGAAAGGTATACAAAATTACAAACGACTAAGCAAAAAGCCTGTTATCATTCAAAAAGAGCCATAAAAACACAAGAGGGAGCTCTATAAAAAGGCATTGGTTTCAACCATTTTTCATACAAAATTATGCATGTGATGGTTTGTTTGAATAATGATTTAATATGTTCGAAAAAACGTTTTTCATATAGTTGTTGATCTCTCGATCAACAACTATATGAAAACCGTTTTTTCGAACATTTTTGAAAAGTGTAAGCATTTCATTTTTTTTTAAATCATGGAATAAATTTTGGGCCCACATTTATTACGATCGAATATATTTATTGATATTTGAACCATTTCGGAACCGATTTTGACCAAATAAAGTTTATTCTGCCATTAAAATGGCATGTTCTTTCAAATTCGACACTCAGTTTTTCATTAGCTCACAAAAAATTGTGTTGTGCAGCGCCCTCTCTACTTAAACTGAACTACCCCTTTAAGCATTTGTGTTGACCCCCAACATGCTTAAAGGGGTAGTACAGTTTTGGTAAGGCTGAACTTAAATAACCAAACCTGGACAGTAACATTATAGTTATTACTCCACCATGCTCGAAAGGTATACAAAATTACAAACGACTAAGTAAAAAGCCTGTTATCATTCAAAAAGAGCCATTAAAACACAAGAGGTCGCTTTCTAAAAAGGCATTGGTTTCAACCATTTTTCATACAAAATAATGCATGTGATGTTCTATTGAAATAATGATTAAGTCCATAGATCATCAACAACTATTTAAAAAACGCTTTTGAAAATTTTTGAAAAAGTGTAAGCATTTAAAAAAAATGTTGACAAAAATCAGCTAATTATTTGGGCCCCAAATAATTATAGGTTAAAATATATTTATTGATATTTCAGCCGTTTCTGGACCGATTTTGACCAAATTAATAAAGTTTATTCTGCCATTAAAATTGCATGTTCTCTCAAATTCGACACTCAGTTTTTCATTATCTCAACAAAAAAAATTGTGTTGTGCAGCGCCCTCTCTACCAAAACTAAACTACCCCTTTAAATCTACTGCGTTGATCAATACACATGTCAGAAGTATGAAAACAGCCAGATGTAAATCCGCCAGGATCGAAACATAATGATACTAATGATAATTAATTCATATCGCGCATTGTCGATCTAGAACGTTCAAAATCGGAAGCCATCTTGGATTTGATAAATAACTTTTTCTTCCTGTTGAGACGGCGAGTTTATGGGAAATGGGAAGACATGATCATATCGGTTATAAATAGACATATGCCTATCAAAACCAAACGCACGCGAATGAAAAACTTCTCCATGTAGGAATGAAACAATATTTAATTTGATTAAGAAACGAGATACAATGAAGGAGAAAGCGATTTATAAGAATAATGATCAGTAATGGAAAAAATATACAAAAATGAGAAATAGTGTTACATCCATCATTAGAAAAGAAAAGAAGAATTATTATAAGAAAAAAATGTCTGAATGTTCAAATAAAAATCAGACATGGAAAGTTCTTAAATCATTTCTTCCAAATAGTAATAAAGTAAGGTTGACTACTCCAAGCACTGATGATTCTTACATTCAAGCATGTATATTCAATGATCATTTTGCAAGTGTTGCGAGTAAATTGTTGAATAATCAGAGTGATACAAATATACCTTCCTATGTGTGTAGGTCAGTACCATGTGATGATATATTACATTTTAATGTTGTATCTGAGGCTGATGTAATGATTGAAATACTAAAATTAAAGAATAAAAAGTCAGTTGGAATTGATGGGATATGTATACACATGCTCAAAACTTGTGCTGATATTTTGCTTAAATCTATAACGCATTTGATAAATAAATCAATCGTGCATGGCAGAGTACCTAGAGCATGGAAAATCGCAAAGGTGATACCAATTCATAAAAAAGGGTGATACATCGAATCCGGATAACTACAGACCAATTTCGTTATTGCCATGCATTACTAAAGTTCACGAACGAGTTATACAATTGCAATTGTTACATCACCTTCAAACATATAATATTCTTGTACCTGTGCAGTCTGGGTTCCGAGCAAAGCATTCTACTGTAACTGCTTTGGTTAAAGTTACCGATGAATGGTTAATGGCAATGGACAAAGGAGCAATTTTTGTAGATTTGCGTAAAGCTTTTGATATGGTTGATCATGCATTGCTCATTAAGAAATTATCGAGTATTGGTGTAACAGGCACAGCCTTAAATTGGTTCGAAAGTTACTTATCAGAGAGAAGAATAGTAACTGTAGTAAATGATGCTACCTCTAATGAAAGAAGTTTATCTCATGGTGTGCCACAGGGCTCAATTTTAGGTCCTTTATTGTTTACCATATTCATTAATGATTTACCTGATATATTCAAGCGATCTTCAGTTCACCTCTATGCTGACGATACTGTTATATATTTCTCACATGGAGATGCTAAAGAGGTTCAGTCTGTTTTAAATAGTGAAATGCTAAAGTTAGATGATTGGATGCGTACAAATAACTTGTTTGCTTTTTGGAACAAGATATATGTTATCAAAGTGTAATGACATTGATATAAAAATCAGAGATAAGTGCGTTGAACAAGTTAAAAGCACAAAATATCTTGGAATTCACATAGATAGAGAGTTGAAGTGGGATATGCATATTGAAAGTATGTGTCAGAAAATTGGTAGACTTGTAAGCTTTCTTGGTAGATTACGTTATACTATTAATGAATCTAACCTGAATGTCATTTATAAATCTGTTATACTTCCTCATTTTGATTATGGAGACTTGGTTTGGCAATCTGCTTGAAAATCTTCTCTTTTGTTATTGCAAAAGTTGCAAAATAGAGCGGGTCGAAGCATAATGAGAATTAAACCGTATTCTCATATATCTACACAACATGTTCATGATACTCGGGCATGGGATTTTCTAGACAAACGTTATAAGCAAAACTTGTACATAATGATGTATAAAGTGTTACATAATTTAACTCCTAATTACATGCTCGATAATATTTCATTGAGAAGTATCAATTATGAATTACGTTCGAGTCAAGTTATGAATTTGCCTAAACCTAGGTCAAACTATTGTAAAAGAACGTTATTATACAGAGGAATTTCAGTGTATAACCAACTACCAATTGCAATTCGTAATGCTACGAGCTTGAGATCATTCCAGACATTTTTAGATGAATATATTCCATAAAATTGTAAATATTTGCAGTTACTTTTTTTATGTTTTGTTTTACTCTTTCTCTCTCTTCTTTCTTAACTCTCATTGAATTGTTCAAATGGCGTTATAATTATTTGTTCTTAATTGGAAGTGTTTATATAATATTTGTCACCAATTTTAATTTAGTGTACATAATATGTAATAATTTATGAAATTATAATTTCTCTATGTTGCTTTCTCCCCTTTCTCTATCGCTTTCCATATCAATCATTGTATATAGACGTTTAATTGTATATACTATATATAATTGTGGGACCCCAAGGAAGAACAGCGGTTTTGTCTTTTTAAGTCTGCTGAATTTGGTCAATCCCCCGTTGCACTTCATTGCTGTATTTATTGTTGTGATTTCGGAAATAAACAAACAAACAAACAAACAAACAAACAAACAAACAAACAAAGGTCACATAAGAAGGTCAACTGTAAAATGAGGTAAAATGTGAAAGATTACCTGCAAGACTATAATTAGTGGTTGATAACTTTCCAACACTGGATCTGTTTGTAACCAAACTTCGTTGGCATGAATGCGCGCAATTGGGAGAGACAAATTACGGCTATCGCCTCGATTCTAAGTTGAACTTAACGCTAAGTTGAACTATCAAGCAATTATGGAAAACCGTTAGTGTTTTTGTACGATGTTTGTTACAGTTTGTGTTAACTTGTAAGGTCTCTTTATTTTCTCTTATTGCCCCCCTAATCACGACTTATTTCGAATTAGAAACCAGTGATTTAAAATAGGGTATTTATTGAGACATGGTAACTCAGATTCTACTTCAATTTTAGTCAAATTTCCTTCCAAAGCACCAAATTGCATAATTTCAATTTTAATATTGCATAAGGTCCTTGACAGTGCAAAGGCAGACACCTACCTTTCATTACACCCTCCCCCTCTCGATCGCTTTACTTGCTCCCTCGGGAATCGGTACTTTCTACGTCTAGTATATGGTACCGTGTTTATGTTATTGTATCATAAATAATGAGGCATTTGGTGTAATGTTTGAACATGTCACTTTGCGAATATAATTTTTTGAGGTGCATATGTTATAATAATGTTTCCTTCTTGAAACAAATA
Source organism: Echinarachnius parma (assembly GCA_037951105.1). Lineage (NCBI taxonomy): Eukaryota > Metazoa > Echinodermata > Echinoidea > Clypeasteroida > Echinarachniidae > Echinarachnius > Echinarachnius parma. Next base: position 93,967 of record JBAMJV010003585.1, on the reverse strand, counting down.
AAAACAAGTACAACTTTTTTTTTCCAGTCGGTAGAATCATAAAACAAAAGTAGTACATGGCGCCAAGTCCGAATCCGTTCCTAGGTATGCACAAGAGATTGCACCAGATTGCACAGTTTCAAGTCCAACAATGCAAAAGCTCCCTATCGTGCGAGGGGGGACAAACCTTCCCCCTGCTCAGTCGCTTCGCTTCTTCGGGCTTGGTTGCTCCGCTCCCTGCAAAGTCCCAGACTCACCGCTTGTTCAACGGTGGCAACCCCGCCAACGCTATATGTGGTGTTGACGCCACATGTGTTGATTGTTTTCCCCAAAAAGGGTTTTTGCTCATTACGCCACTGCTTGTCGTTTAAAAGCACAACAAACATAGAAGGTCAATGATGTGATTTAACAACATAATTTATCAACGAATTGTCACATATTACTCATTGCACATATTTGATCACAGAAATGCACATTTGATCCAACCTTTGCCAATTTACTTTTACCTTCTAAGATATAAACAAATAAAATTGTGAGTTTTGTATAGCATGTTTATATCAATCCCGATGCAGTTTAGCATAGGCAAAGTCGCTGAGGTGGCATTGTATTATACTCATTATAAATCAATTAATTAATTACTGGTCCCAATAACAAACAATACAAATCGTCTATTTTACACATAAAAACAAAATATAAGTTACATTTAGGCAAACATGTGCCTTAATTTTGTACAGCAACATTGTTTAAACTTGCGAGATTGTTATACCTTCCGATCATGATGGAGTAATTACTATTAGTTTGATTAATATGTTGCAGGTTTGACCCAAAATTCTACTAACCCCTATTTGGGGAAATGAGAAAGTAAGATATACTTATGAATAAATTGATGTGCAATATATTACGCACTTTATGGTATATGTATTTTAGTTGGATTTTGAAGCCACACATTAGACAGTTCATTATTTTACTCTTTTTGTTTAGTAGTGGAGTGGCACATGGCGTCAATGTATAAGTTATAGGTTTTGATGTATTGATGTATCTTTTTTGTTGTTCGGTATTACAAGTGTATTACGTTAATACACTTATGACAATTTGTGTAAGCTTACGATAACAACTTGATGTCTTGTGGTGTGTTTTTAAATAGGTTTTCCACTTGGACTTGAGTCTTATGCCATCCCTGATTCGAGTCTGACCGCGTCGAGCGAGTGGGATGAACGGAGTGGGGCCAGATTGGGCCGGTTGAATGTGGCTGGATGCTGGAGCGCAGGCCTTCTTGACCCTAACCCATGGATCCAGGTTAGATTATGTATACTCACAAATAAGCATCGAAAGGAAACATGTACACTATGTGTACAAAGTTGTAGATGATCCTTATATGCATGTTACATCAGCATGTATTTTTAAAGTTCGAGTTCTAAGGTAAACAGTATACGTATAATATGTAAAGTATTCCTTAAATTTGTCTAAATCCTTTTGAATTTTCTTGTACACGGCATATTAATTTAGGCCGCTTTTTGTTGTTCTTGTGGTGGAAATGTGTATACATCTAACCTGTTGAAATTCCTGACATTAGTTTGTTGTAGTCACGATACTATAGGTTTTTCCAATCAAATTCGTCAAACTAGTACCCGAACGGACAATTCGATCATTCAAATTAGAGCGATTTTTGTTCAAGGGCTGTTCGCTATATTCATTTTCACTTTAAGAGCTTTCAAATTCGTTTATGGGCAATTTAATTTGTAGTCCTGTTTAATCAAATTCGTTTTTTATCGTTCAATTTAAAACTGCACAATCGTCATTCAATTTCGTGCGGGTAATAAAGAGCAAGAAATTCGTACTTCAATCAACATTCAAATTCGTTTATAGGCACCCGATTTCGCACATTATGCATGCAAATTGGAATGGTATGTAAACATTCCATTTTCATTTAATTTTCGTATTTTTTCAAATGTTTTATTTTAAAAAAATCTATAATGAAGTTACACAATACTTCTGTGCTAATTCTAAGAAAAATATTCCCCTAAGCATAATAAGTACACAATGTGCATGACTTTTGTGAATCATATTATTTTTAATAACGAATATAGTCTCATTAATGTCAACATTTGTATTTCTTTATATATCTTATCCTCATAAAATTTATGTTTATATTTCAGAATTATATCATGTTATTCTTCTTTGTTTTGTTTCTTTCATTTAATTCAAAGATCCCGTTCTATACATGCTATTATTTTGTTCTCACTACGAAAACATGAAAGCTTATGGTAGTTCAATCCTATCATCGCCTACTGTTATGATCAGAGATGTGGCCAGGTTTATAGGATTGCGTACTTCGTCATTCGAAGTGTTTCCTTTGGGTAGATTACATCGAAGCAAATACATAAGAATACGACGGGGATGTCATTAATTAGTTTTTAAAAAAGGTGCACCTCAAATTCCAGAAAACAGCAAGAAATGCACCCGTACGCCCATGACGAATTACAAATAACACCTTTTACAATAGCTTGCCTATTGACGAATTTGAACGCCCGAATGCCCGCGACAAAATGTTCCGCTCTAAATTGAATGCTCTTTAAGCGACGTTTTAAATTGGATGCTCCTTTTTTATGTTATCTTGGCCGGAGTGTCCAATCGCGTGCTCTAAATGGTAAATTGAATGACCATTTTAGTAAATTAAATGATGATCCAAATCGTCAGTCAATTTCGTGCTAAATTTAATGATAGAATCGTCAGTTTGGCTGCTGTTTTTACGAATTTGACCGGGAAAACCTATCCTACTAAAAGCCTGGCGAGAGAGGATGTGGTCACGAGAGGTCGGCTACCACCTGATCCACCTTAGACCAAGAACGGTACTTGCACATACAATTATGTGTTATTCTTTGTCTGGTGCTCCCCTTTAACTGTACTATGGCGCTTTAGTACAGCTTAAAGTGATACAGGTAAAGTTTCTAACTCCACGAAAAATACTTGGAGCTTCCTCGTTTCTTTTCTGCCGTGTTGTTTAGCTTATGGTAAGAGAAGAATAAAATAGGGTTAGATTTTTTCAAATGTCCCTTTAGTATGAAGATATTTATCATTGGAAATCATTATTTCAAAAGCGTTGCTGACGCTTTTGATAAAAAGTACAATTGCCGTAGCTGAACACGTCCGGCCAGCGCGCGTGGGAAACCTTCCCGACACGACTGTTGACCCGAGCGCGTGCAAATTCCATGAATTCCGTATCGTCTGTATACACGGGTGCGGATATCGTCAAGATCAAACGGATGATTATTACTGCGACAAATCTACGGCAGGCCATCAGTATTCGGTGATAAAATATGAACTCAATATTCGTTTTTTTCACTAGGTAAACAGTGTTCGTTTTCTTTCAAACTTTCACAAATCTTTCAATTGTATTTTACAATGATATTGATATAGGATTGAAGTCTCAAATGTCATTTTGTCCAATATCTGACACTTTACAGGGATCATTTTAAACAAATAACATAAGCATAAAATAACAATTATTTAATAAATGATACTCATTGCGGTGTGAGATGGGTTTGGGTGGGAGAGCGTGATGTTCAACTCCTCAATCCCCCCCTTCTCCCACCCGACCCGGGTGCGACCCATTTTTGTGGTCAGCCCCCCCCCCCCCCCCCCCCCCTCCCCGGAGGTAGACCATGCAGAGGAACTCTTTGAAACCATCATATATTTGCCTTGGTTCCTAGACTTGTGAGTGCAGATATCCTGTTGCTGTCATTCCTTGCGTCACAGAAAACTTTTCAGAAAGTAAGTTAACCCCTGAAAGAAAAGCCCCCTGTATTATCAGCTCCACTAAATGCATTAAGACCTGGCAAAGCTGCAGGCTTGTTTGGCCCCAGTGCTTCGTAGATGAGTCCCAGAAGCGGGTATCGCTGGGACGTCATAATTGTCATGTGACTACGACTAAATTACGTATACAGTGCGAGTCAAACAAAACGAAACCGGACTTTGATAGCTTATAAATCCACAAATCTAGAGGTATAAATGTTGATATTGGTATCATGTTAAAGCTTGGGAAATTGCCTTTAAATTGATATATCATACACTCTGATCACTTCACGCTTCACCGATCGCGACCTAATTAACCAAAGGCATGCAAAAACTACCCGTGTCCAAGTTTGTAGTGTTCGCGTTTTGTGAATGGTTGCATCTGTTGTTTGATTTTCAAAGATAACTTCATCCTAAACATGTCCTATTCAGGGCCCCTGCCTCCAAACAATGGGGCTGCTGATGGGAGGACAGTGGGGGATCCCCTTCAACACTGATAAACATGAACAACATTGGCAACCAGCTGGTATTTGCTTTGATTCACCAAAGGATATTCTTGAAATGCTCTTTTTGAAAAAAAACGGTAAACAAACGCATTCATTTATGATAAACACAACAAAAAAGTTCCCCCTAATCAAAATATCGCAACCTTTTAACAAAAAGGTTTTTTAAAAGCAAAATAACTTGGCAGGATTGTTTCTACACTTATTCACTAACTTCCGTGTGAAAATGAAAGTGGTCATTCTATTCATGCATGAGTGAGCACACAATAAAGACAAAATTGTCACTTTTCAAAAGTCACGTGACTCTTGTGACCTTTGAAAAAGTGACAATTTTGTCTTTAATGTGTGCTCACTCATTCTTGACTCGACGGATAAATATCATTTTCGCACAGAAGTGAGTCAATACATGTACAAACAATCCTGCCAAGTTGTTTTGCTCAAAACTTTTTCGTTAAAAAGTTACGCTATTTTGATTAGGGGGGACTTACTTATTGTTGTTATGTTTAGAACAAGACAACGGCAAACTTGGACACGGGTAGTTTTTGCATGACTTTGGATAATAAGTTCGTGTTCGATGAAGCGTGAAATGATCAAAATGTATGATGTATCATTCTAAAGGCAATCTCCCAAGCTTTAATCTGATACCAATATCAACATATATATGTTTATAATTGTGGATTTATAAGCTATCAAAGTCCGGTTTCGTTTTTTTTTGACTCGCACTGTATACGACAGTTATCCTAAATTGTTGCAAGAAAGGCCCCTAATTCGAAATTACGGACTATCGATAGTAGCGGAGAATTCCGTAGCCTTTGCCATGAACGTTATGTATACTCGGTAAAATAATTATCAACATATGAGCAAATTGCTAGTGTATAGTGCGTTCGAATGAAACATTAAATAAAACATAAACAGAACAAATTTGTCTACTTTTTATGTACATCAAACGGGCAGCTGAAAGAGAGCACAAAAGAAACATGAAATATTGTTTTCGGAAAAGATCCGCTTACGTTGCCGCCTGTGTCTATCTAAATACACCATTAATTAGTATCTTCATCAAACATGCCCTATTACATGTCAAAATATATATTTCACTTTAACGAACTTATTCGATCAGTCAATATATATATATTAGTCTGAAAAAGTAGATGATCTGGCAAAATAAAGACATTTTACCTTTCTAAATAAAAAGGACAAATATAAATTGTCAAATGAGGTCTTCTTCATCGAGACCATCGTATAAAGTATAAAAACTGCTTGATCACGATTTATGTCCCATTTCTGAAACTGATAGCATACAGCGATGCAAATGTATATAAGGGGACACGAGAAAAATAAACAAAGCTATGTTGTATTCGCTTCAAGAAATCATCTTGTATGATTTTTCCCAGTCGGTGGAGGCCTGGGGCTGGGCACCAGAGAGGCTTTACATTTGATAAGGAGGCAAAGGGAAGTATGATTGATTAATGCAGTGGTAGCATTGGGCGAACATGCATTTTGTTTCATTTGTTTGTGTTTAATTTGAATAAACCATTAATACTAAGTACATCATGTAATTGCGGTTAGAAAACCCTTAATCAGTGGTACTTACAAGTATAACAAATACATACAAACGAAATATACTTCATATTCACAATAATATTCATATTTTTAATTAGCAGTATCCCGGTCAACCATCTTCCCATCGGTATTTTACACAGTAAATACAATTTATTGATATAAACTATAGCCGCCTGTATTGAGTTAATTAATCATAGCTACGCCACTAGCCTATTTTTGAAATGAAATTAACTTTTAGGACAAAATATAAATTTTCTGACTGATTGAAGTTACGCAAGCTTTCCATAAAAGATGTTTACATTTGACCGATGATGGAGTCTATTTCCGATCACAAAGTTAGGACATGAACTGTCGTACATGTTCGTTATTCAGTCGAAGTCACGTGAAAGTTAGGACGTCCTAGAAATAAGACCCTATCATGAAACGCGCCCCAGGAGAATGACACGTCGCTTCGTACCAACTCCAGTTACGAAGTTGGTGTTGCTACATTACTTGGGATACCGCCGGAATGCGGTGTGGTACATGTGCATACATCAATCTTGTAATATGCTTTCCCTCAAGGATCTTCTTCAGTGTCGTTGGTCCGTACAAATCTGATTCCGTCCAGCAGTCGTAATACTGATTTTTCTTGATGTAAACGCTAATGCAGGACAGTTCTCCCGGCCCTAGTACCAAGTGGTCCATGTCCATGTCCTTGCGGGCCATCTGCAGCTGATTTACCAGCTTGTACAGGCCCAAATTAAGTGAGAACAGTCTTTCGTTCTGGACCCATGACTTTAGAGCTAATCCTTCAGCACAGTGTGTACCATTCATGTGCATGTTTGATTAAATAAATGGGCGGTGTGCCTATGTATGTGGTTGGTAGTACTTCAGGTACACTGGCAGTGAGTGAGTGGTATGCAGACCACGTTATGTTACCAGTGTGGCAGTTTCTTGTTCGTCTGGTAGTATAACTAGGTGTTGTTCTTCTTTGAATGCCCGCTGCTAAAACATAACCACGGTTCGACCCATCAGTCAGGGAACCATCTTGAAGGTTGCAGAGTGTCTTTATTTATTTGAAAGAGGAATAGCCTGGGGTTTTTTGGCTTTGCTAGGTGGCTTTAGACAGTCAAGCAGCTTGGTAGTCTGGCATAGTGTTGTATCCGAGTTCACCCAATCCGAGTCCGAGTCCAACTCTTTTTTGTTTAATTAATTAAATTTTACATGTATTCCTTTTCTTATCATTTTGAAGCTTACCGTATACTCCTTTTATAAATAGCGCCCTCTCTAAGCTATGCAATGAACATTTCAAAATCAATTCTGCACCTGACCATAGTATTCTGTCATACAATGAGTAACTAAACATAATCAATGTTTACATACAAAGTGTAGCATATTTTGTTATCTTTCTGGAAAGAAAAGAAGTTTATTTCATACGATGATTGAAAGTGTTTTTATTGCCCAAATTATGCGTGCATGTCACTACAAAATATTGCGAAAAATATGATTGAGCAACAATTATTCTGCATTGGAATGTCTAGTTAGATTTTATACAATTCTCTGAAAGATAAACTATGAATTGTTTATATAATTTTGAACGTATTTTATAACCGTGCATTTTCAACGGAGTACCAGCATTGCATACTGCCTAGCCCTAGGGCCTAGCTGCAAGCTGCACGAAAACGTTCTTAGATATCACCGTTTAATTCTTACGCGTCAGTGTCAAAATATATATTTTGATAAAGTAATACAAAATTACCTCAATGATTCAAGAAAACATTATGACCCCATGTAAGATCTCGGCCGTGTCAAACAGGGGCAATACCATGTTAATGTTACAACAAAATCTACATAAAGAAAATTTACGATTGTCTGCTCTTTATTTAGGTTGATCTCGCTTCTACCTACAAAGTCGTGGCCGTGGCAACACAAGGACTCGATCAGTTGTTAGTCTATTGGGTGACGAGCTACAAGGTCGACTACAGCATGGATGGTGCGACCTTTAACACGGTTCAAGACATCACTGATTGGTCAGATGTGGTGAGTGCTATTTTATGTTGTATAGTTACATCATTATCTGATATACTTTCTATTTTGTGTTTTACTTTAAAGGCTTCCATGACTATACCCTCGACTTTGTCAATCTGTTCTTCAAACAGATTATGCTTTAATAACAGCACATCATTTCGTCTGAATGATTGTGAATACATGTATTGCATTTTACTTTTGTATGTATATAATTTTTTTTAAAAGCTATGATTAAGTTTAAATTGTTTATTCCTTGTTCTGTTATGTATCACTTTTAATGTTTGATGTTTTATTTATGTAAATATGTGTCACGGCCTTGCTGAAAAGCAGCTTTTTAGCTGACAGCAGGCTTTTTACTGTGAATACATAAATAAACTCAAACTCAAAATCAAACTCAAATCGTGAGTTCGAATACTATAATAACATTTTACATGTTTGATTTAATTGTAATCATATGTTCATGAAATTATGAAGATTATGATGACGACGATGATAATGGTAATGCTTCAATTTCCTAGATCCCACTCTAAATCTGGCGACAACTCATTTTGTATATGCTCTACGAATGTGGATTGAGCTCCCTCTTCCTATCCGACTAGCACCCTCATTATATTCTTTCAAGACCCACTTGTTCAATAAGTAAACCACATATTGATTATACAGTAATTTATTATGCGTGTTTGCATGTTCATTGTATTGTTATGTATTTAATTGTATTTGATGTATTTTAATGTATTGATTATCATGTATTTAATTTGTTTTATATTTGTATTAATTTTGTTGTTTTGTATGTACAGCGCTCTGAAACATTTATATATTTCGCGCTATAGAAGAACGTATATTGTATTGTATTATATTATAATTATATCGATAATAATGATAATGATAAGGATGGTGTCTTCTAATCTTGTAAATAGCAAATGTTTCATCTTTCTACGAAAATCAATCTCTCATGTGCCCTTCCTACACCAATTACATGAACAGTCTACATTGTCTTTCTTTTTCTTCGACATTGTTCCATCTTACCCCGCCCTTTGTATGCCTCAGTTTTGTTATCGACTATAAAAGACGTTGGCTCCCTTTATATAAACGAGCATCTACATTATAATTATTTTGTTGCATTCAATTTAGCTTATGTATATTAGGCAATCTCTTTTCAGGTCTTTTCAGGCAATTATGATAGAATTACCGTGGTACTGAACGCCTTCCCCACCACAGTAGTGTGCCGCTTCGTGCGTGTGCGCCCTGTTACCTGGCACATTTACCTCAGCATGAGAATGGAGCTTTACGGACATGGCCCCCTGGACGTTAATGAAGGTAAATTAATTTTCCAAAGTTGTATAAATCACATAGCATTCAAATACGGCATTACTGATGATACAACATTAGAAAATTCCTCAAGAAGTTAAAGGGGTAATTCAGTTTTGGTATAGAGGGCGCTGTATAAAATAATTTTTCTGTGAGATAATGAAAAACCGAGTGTAGAATTTGAAAGAGCATACAATTTGAGTGACATAATACACTTTATTTGCTCAGTATCGGTTCAGAAACGGCTGAAATATCAATGAATATATGGTCATGCGTCATGAACACGCCTCCAAATAGGGTGGCGCCATTACATTTTGGGGTTTTGTGATATCAATTTCCTTATTATTTTCAAAACCTTTCTTAACAAATTTGGTATCATCTTAAAGAGCAATAAAATTGCTCCCTCTTTCCATAATGGAGATGTGTGTTGCCAGGTACTAACTCTATGGGGGGAGGGGGGGGGGGGGGCGTTTTGGGGCACAATCTGGACTAAAACATTGTGTGATGTTTTTTGTAAAGACGTTCATTTCTTCACAAAAACTTGTTGTAAGACTACAAATTTGGTATCATATTAAAGCTTACTTATTAAACCTTATTATTTCTCAATACATTGATGCATGCCCTCTATATTTTAATCCTTAGTGAGTCTTACATAAAGATGATTTATTATTTTTTGGTATTTTGTTCATTAAGTTCACATAAAATAGTCATGAGCCCCACACAATATGTTATTGCTGTAAAGGTTTAAGTGTGCTCTGCATAAAAACATTATCATTAGTTGTCTAGAGCTACCTCAGGACAAATTATCTTGGAAAATATTGACCTCTGTAACGTGAAACTAAATTTCACATGTGGTTAATGAAAAACAAATTGATACCTAGTGTTATTTTTAAGTCATTCCTTGTGAACTTTCCTTTCAGAAAATGTATAGTTTTGATAAGATAGGGGAAGTAATTCAGAAAAAAATTGCTCTCAACTGTAACATTGTCCCGTAAAAGCCCAAATCGGCATGTAACGCAAAAGGGAGCGACATCACGATGCATGACCTTATCCAATCGGAATAAATCTGTGGCTCAGATTTACATATTTATTCGATTACTTTTGTTTTACTGTAAAAAATTGCTGAACACTGCTTGTCCACTATAAAGGCAAGTGTTTTTGTTTTTATTCAAAATTGCCCAAACTTTTTCAAATATTTTCAAAGAAGGTTTGTTGATGATCTTTATTTCATATGTAATCATATATACATAATGGAATAAAACATCACAGGCATGATTGTGTATTTTTAGAAAGCGCCATTTTGTGTTTTAATGGCTCTTTTTGAATGATAACAGGCATTTTACTTAGTCTAAACAGTTCGATGGTCAACATGTCAATGAATAAGTAATTACTAACTCATGATGACCGTGCTTGTCAAACTCGGTATTATCTAACAACTGTACAGGATATTGACACATATAGGTTCTTTCGTCATACAAATAAAACCAGTTCATAACTTATAACGCGAAAAATCACGACTGAACGCGACTAAACATAACTATGCTACAAATACACATTTGTACGCAAAATATGTAACAATCATGGGTACACCTCGTCAGAATCATAATAGTTTATTTCAACATTATTTTCTCTTCAGGTGAATGATGGAGATATCTCTACCGGTAGCCTCCTTGCCGAGTTGTGCGACTCACTCATTCCAGGCCCTGTCACATCAACCGGGAATGTAATGACCCTGTCCTTCATCACCGATAGTCGCCTGACTCGTCCGGGATTCAGGGCATATTATGTAATACAGTGAGATTAATGTCAGCTGTTCTTACATAACAGAACAATGTTTTACTGGTCTAAGCCTGGGGGTTGGGGGGGGGGGGGGGGGCCTGTTAACAAGACCGATCGCAATTTTGTAAAGCCGAAACCAATAATTTAGTTGACCTTTCTGATTTGTTTAAATTTATTATTTTGATTTGTATTGATACCTTGTATTGCATGTGTTATTTTTATCTGAAGCGATTAATTTCAAAAGGCGCCAAATCCACTTTTCCAAAATTAGAATAAAGTAGGTTCCTTTGTCAAACTTTGTACACAATGCCTATATGGGACTGTGAACAAATGGAACGTTCCATATTCTGATTTCGGCTGTGTAATCTGTCCTAAATATTGGATTCTAGATAGCTTCATAGCAAACTCAATTTTTATGGAAAGTGGATTTAGCGCCCTGTTGAACTAAGCTCTTCAATTGTTGTATTTGTTTTATTTGTTTATTTTTTGTATTGTTTATTATTTCATTTTGTATAAATTTTATTGATTTATTGATAAATGTTTTATTTATTATTTGTTATTATTATTTATTTATTTTGATTTATTATTATTATTATTATTATGTGTTTTTTTTCTTCATTTCATTAATTTTATTTTTACTTCTTCATTTTATTTCATTTATTATGATTATTTATTTATTTATTACATTTATTTTATGTATTTTATGTATTTCATTGATTTTATTGATTTTATTGATTGTATTCATTTTATTTATCTTATTATTTATTTTGGGGGAGGGGTAAGGGGTGGGGTGCAGGGCAGGGGTGCGTACACATCAAACGCACTCCATTCCCAACACCCACTAGCTACCGGCCTGACTTGCATCGGTACTTATAATTATTGTATGCTGTTTTTTTTTATTGTTTATCTACCAACAGCCAAGGGATGATACAATTAAATATATGCAATGAAGTCTCGGTATATGGATTTTGTATTGTACTATCTGATATTATATTGAAAAAGTTTGCAGCATCAACTTTTTTTCATTCATTTCATTTAATAATGGGTGTATAAATGTTTGGGCTAAGTAAACTACGGTTTCTGTTTATGAATGAGTGTTGAACGGGACCCGCGAGTACACATGGTTAGATATATATTTTAGAATTACTTTAAAAGAGCAAAGAGAATGAACTATTTAAAAATATTAAAACTATTTTGGTGTAACTATACCCAAAACCTGCCAATGGAGTACACACCCAGTGCCACATAAATTGGAAGGCCACGGCTACGTTGCTTTTGGGAGATTGAAAGGAATGTATTGAAAGGCAAATAACCCACACCTACAGATAAGGGGGCGCACAGACAATGCCACCGTATAATACAATAGGCATGATCAAGTACTACACTATCGGAAATAATATCGTTAATGATATTCGTTTGTCTCGCAATGTATGGTCAAACTAGGAATCTAAACGATCATGACGTTTCGTATGCTACTGCAATACTTTGTCAAATGATAAGTACTACACTGTTGCCTACATAGTTGGAATATTTTTGTTTTAGATCCAACTTCATTCTCTGTCCTGTTTTTGCACCTAATGAATCATGTTATACTAAAACTAATGATTGTAATCATGTTTCTTAACTACCAATGTTAAATAAATTGTTGCATGAATTTGCGTTAATTAAATTTGACCTTTTGTTTTAAACTTTGAAAGGCGGGACCTTTGATGATTGGCTCCGTTCCCTCTCCAAAGCGCATGTCTAACAAGTCATCGTTACGGCTCATTTATCACAGTTGGCTGTACAATTTTTCAAACGAAATTGGCACAGAAGCTCTCTACCCTTTTCCTGGTGGAGCAAAAGCATCGTTTGGCGTGAAGCCAATGTCGTTAGACGAAGAATGGCAGACAGAGCCTCTGTGCCAATTTAGGTTGAAAATTGTACAGCTAACTCTGAGAAATAATGACCTGTAACGATAACTTGTTGGACATACGCTTTGGGGAGGGAAAGGGGCAAATCATCAAAGGTCTTGCCTTTTAAAACTCAACAGAAAAGGCAAAATTAATTAATGCAACTTCATGCAGAAAGTTATTGTGCATTGGAAGTTTGAAAACACTATTGTATTCATTAGTTTTAGTATAAAATGATTCATAAGGCGCAAAAAACACAAACAAGAATGAAGTTCGATCTAAAAAAAAATATTCCAAATATATACAGCAATTTCCTCAATGCAGCAGCTGCATATAGCAAGTGCTTGACACGTTAGGAGTTAACAGGAATTGAGGGAGCCCCATGTATTACTGCATGATATCGACATAATATGTTTGTATAATGTTCTTCAATTCTCTCAAATCAAATCGAAGGTCTCACACCGACTCATTGGAGTTATGCCTTTTAAAAAATATTTTTTATTTATTTATTTTTTTTGGGGGGGGGGGGGTGTTATTTTTGGTTTCTTAAGTTTTAGATTGACGTGTTTGATAATTCTAGCAACTTATTAGGGGTCACATTTTATGTGTAACTTTGAGGCTATCATTATGGTAGCGGTGCAGCTAACAGCTATTGTATTGGGCCGAAGGCAATTAACTGTATTCGCTTTGTTTGTTATCCTAAATGTTATCCTAAATTTGTCAGATTATAAGGGACTCGCCTATTTGTGCGGGCACATGCAAGGTACTCCTTGATTTTACAAGTTAAGGGGCACGTATTGTCGTCTACGCCCAACACTCTTTGTGTAGCTACTACGCCGCTGCCAATAAAATATTCATCTGGCAACCGTAACATGATAAAGGCATGCATTACTATCACGGAGGTAATTATAAAGATGCTCAGAAACATAGGCAGTGGCATTACAGATTTGATGGAAAGCCAAGGGAGAGGGGGGGGGGGGGGGGGGGGGGGTTGATGGAGCCTGCAGATCTACTTGCACATTTACTTTAGTAGTGGTTTATGTGTATGCGTGTGTGTGTGAGTGTGTGTGCGCGTGGAGAGAGGGGGGGGGGGGGGGGGATTTCTGATGTCCCTTGCCTCCTAAATCAATATATTTGTTTTGGTTTGTGTGTAGGTTTACAAATAAAGTGGTGTTGATGTTAACAATTTATGTTTCATGTTTGATTAATGTGTCCCCTCCAACAAAAAAATTATAAAAATCAAAATTAACAAAAAAATCATGTTATCAAATGTACTACCTAATCGTGCTTCATGTCCTAAATTTGTAGAATTGCTCTTGTGTAGTTCACCTTTTCTTGGTCAAATTCCTAAACTTGATGATCAGTTCATTTAAATAAACGACAGTTAAGCAACAAGCTTTACATTGTAAACATTGCGTGTTACATTTGCATGGCAATCAAGTAAATATAAGCACTTCTTGTTGCATTCCAACTAAAAGTCTATTATCAAATGTACAAAAAAGTTGCCTGAAAAACGTTTTGGAAACAAATATTTTCGAGAAGAAAAAGAAAAGAATGCGAAATATATATTATTGAATGTTAAAGTTAAGTAAACATTTAGAGAAAGATTCGATGAAATGTAATGTACATATAATGATTTTGTTCATCAGTTTACGAAATTGACCATGTACTTATGCGTCATGTATTTTGTGCATTTGTAAAACGAACGAAGCGCTTATTTCCAAAAGGCGCTAAATCCACTTTCCACACAAATTAAGTCACCATGTAACTACGGTAACTACAAATTCACATTAAAGGACAATATAGCCAATAACTATTAAAATATGGCACGTTTCATTTCAATATTCCTACAAGCGTGTGAACAAAAGTTGGACAACGAATCCTGTGTTGTGGTTTTAGCGCCTTTTGGAATTAAGCTCTTCAAATAGAGGTCCCGTGGTAGACAATTGCCTTTCATTATATATTTGCATTGTAAATTAATGTATGTACGTGTGTTACGACCTCTGTATGCTTGTAAATATTGCTTGCTTGTAAGTGTTACCTGCTGGAAAGACATCTCTGTATACTTATATATAAGTGGAAATGCACGGTTCAATACACGGATACATTGTGTGCATTGTGTACAATGTATTACAATTCATACTGTTGCCAGTCATTTTGCTTATCGACATTAGTTTTCTTGTTGTTTTTAATGCATGTGTCGTTTAATTGAATATACTAGCTTGTAATCATACATTATTTTTCAGTAATATGTGTCCTTTGATTCATTACATGATTTGTAATACTTTTAAGTGTGTATTTGCTACTTGTTATGCCTGTATACAATGAAAAACAAAAAGTAAATCAAATTTTATTGAATTCTCTAGGGGGAGGGGTGAGGAGGGGGGGGGGGGGAAGTGGCGGAGACTGCAGCATTACTACTTGTGTGTGTGCGTGGAGAGAGGGGGGGGGGGGGAGGTGGGGGTTGCTGATGCCCCTTACAACCAAAGCCTATGCAACCAAAACCAATATATTTGTTTTTGTTTTTGTTTTGTTTTTGTAGGTTTACAATAGTGGTCCTTGATGTTAACAATTAGGGTCATAATGTATGTTCTATGTTTGATTTATTTGTTTCCTCCAACAACAAAAAACAACAAAAAAGTAAAAAAAAAAAAAAAAAAAATGTTAGTAAATGTACTACCTAATTGTGCTTTTGGCCCTAAATTTGCAGATTTGCTCTTGTGTAGTACACCTTTCCTTGGTCAAATTCCTAAACTTGATGATCGGTCTATTTAAATTCACAACAATTAAGCTACATGCTTTGGATTGTAAAAATCGTATTTTGCGTGTTCCATTTTGCATGGCAAACAAATAAATATAAGCGCTTATTGTTGCATTCAATTTAACAAGTCTATCATCATAACACAAGCATTTAAATTGGCCGACAACAGTTTTGGAAAAAATTATATTTTCGAGAAGAAAAGCATTTTCAAATAGAATGCGAAATATAAATTATTGAATGTTCAAGTTAAGTATAAAATTAGGGAAAGAATTTATGAAATGTAATGTACACATAATGATTTCTTTCATCAGTTTACGAAGTTGACCATGTACGTATGCGTCGTGAATTTGTTAGTCGAGTATTTTGTGCATTTGTAAAACAAACGAAGCTCTTATTTCCAAAAGGCGCTAAATCCACTTTCCAAACGAATTGAGTTAACCATGTTAATACGTTAATAAGCCTCAGAGCTATCTACAGATTCACATTGTAGGACAGAAATAGACAACAAAACATTAAAATACAACACGTTTCATTTCAAAATTCCCATGCGTGTGTGTTCAAAGTTGGGCAATGAATCCTGTTCTTCTTCAAAATTGAAAAAAGTGGTTTTGGCGCCTTTTGGAATTAAGCTCTTATCGAGGTCCTGTTGTAGACAATTGCCTTTTATTATATTTGCATTGTAAATAAAAGTATGTACGTGTGTTACAACCTCTGTATGCTTGTACATATTGGTTGCTTGTAAGTGTTACCTGCTGGACAGACATATCTATATAATTATATCAAAGTGGAAATAATTAAACAAAATAATACACCGTCCTTTGTTCTAACATGCAATAACCAATGCGTAAGTTATGACTGCTGGTTTGTAGTCGTATCTTACAAGTACAAGTACTATAATTTTATTTTACCAGGACCATACTATCCATGTAATCATTGATACATTAACAGTCAAAGTCGGATTCTGGTTCAATACACGGATACATTGTGTGCATTGTGTACAATGTATTTCAATTCATACTGTTGTCAGTCATTTTGCTTATCGACATTATTTTCTTGTTGTTTTTTATGTATGTGTCGTTTGGTTGAATATACTAGCTTGTAATCATACATTCTTTTAACTAATATGTGAGCAGTTGAGTGTCCTTTGATTCATTACATTTATGCATTGTAATAGTTCTAAGTTTGTATTTGCTCTTTGTAATGCCTGTATACTTTATAATCCTGTACAACCAGACATGCCAAATAATGAAAAACAAAAAGTTAATCAAATTTTAATAAATTCTCAGAATTTCACATTAGCGCCATACACAGGGATGGCGTCGCTCAACTGACGTAACATATTAAATTATCAGCGTACTTCGTCGCATATGTAGCTCAAGTTATGTTATCTATATAAATGATACACATTCATATTATGACTGAAATTATTGCGACATGTTAATTGCTCGTCATGAGTATGGCAGGGAATAGAACATCACCAAATTCAATCAAATATAAGTGCGATTCCAATATATGTCATCAACTTGAACACTGTATACACAGACTAATATTGGCCTTCGCTTGGAACAGTTTACTGCAATTTTCTGTGATATCTTATATTTGTGAATATGTTGTATTCATGTTTAGTTTTATTCATTAGGCGCAATTTCCATTAACATAAAAAAGAAGACAAATAATTTGAAGTTGATGTCAGTCAATGGTCAATCAGAAAACAGTTACATTGTATGTAAACAGTTTACCATTAAAACAGTAAAAAATATAAGTGTTTGCTAAGATACAACTTAATGTTAACCTACATATTTGCATTTAACTTTGTAAGAATTGATTAAGACATTCAAATATATCATAAACGTGACAAACGTGCATGGGGAAGCGCGGCCGCATTGTACCCTCTGGGTTCGATATAGGTTATTTACTCATTAAACAAAACAAAAGCCGTAATGATTTGGTACAAAATCGTATCATATACTGTGTGCCATAAGTATTGTCACCCCCAGAGCTTTACATTTCGCATATCAAGTGGAAAAAGGGGTAATTAAAGGGGAGCCAGACTACCAAGCCATTTTTCCTCACGGTTCCTGATAAGGACACAATTCATGTTTGTTCTCGTATATTTTTGGTAACATAATTATATAATTAAATTAATAACTGATTTTGATACCCTTAACATCTGTTTTGACTGACTACTGGAGGTTGCCATGTTTTTATCGGTACCACATGATCGTCATCTGAGCATGCACTAACCAAAGCTGGTAAGGTTAGCACTAGTGTTGAGTCTGCTGCTATGTCAGTGGTAACGTTACTCGCTTTTGCTAGTGCACGTTCACATGACGTTTCATGCATCCTACAGTGTACAGTCAAAATAGCTGTAAGTCGTCTCCAAAACATTATAGTGATAACTATATGACATATTTATATGACGTAGAAGTAGCATGAATTATGAACGTATTACTAACCGTGACTTCAAATGTTAGGGTATGGATACCTTTACGCTTTAATTTGCTATACCGCTGTTCAATTTAAAGTTGTTATCGATAGAACCAAATGGGGTTTGTTATGGGGAGAAAATCAAAAGTGTCAAACCTCGACACTTTATTTACATTACAGTATTTATGAAAGGAAAGCGTTACAGATCCAGGCATCGCAAAGAAGCCAAGAGGATGACATCTTTGACAGAGCTTAAAGTCCAGAAAATATTTTGGGAGCATCAACTAATATTGAACTTATAAAACAAATTAACTATTCACGAGAGTAAAAGCATAATGGCAAGTTTTGCTCAAGGGTAACTTTACCTATAATACGTTTCATTGTTTGTATAGCAAGTATAAATCTAAGTTTAATAAGTATGCGCATATTGTTATGTTCGTCGTAGACAGTTGATGGAGTGTGGTGTGCTGTGCAATAAACGTAATCTATCCTCTATTAGAAAACAAATTGTCTCAGTTTATGTTATTAATGTTGGATTGGAGAAAATGAGTGCACCATATAATTAGTGCTGATATGAATGTACACTAATTAAATAATGCACAATACTATAGACATACATGACATAATAATACGCGACTTTTATGATACGGTCGAGTAAAATATAACGACATTTATGTGGAAGAAGCCCCATTATTATTATCATCGTCACCATTATCATCACCATCAGCAACATCATTGTTCACTATCAATATTATTATCATGAAACATCGTCGTATTAATCGCCCATATAATCATCATCGTCGCCTTTAATCAGGCGATCTCTCATTAGATAAGTTAGTTATTATAAAGGAGTCATTTTACTCGTTTGGCATGCGTATAATTAAAGGGAAAGTTGAGTTTTGGTAGAGAGGGCGCTAGACTACTTAATTGGTTTGTGAGGTAATGAAAAACTGAGTGTAAAATTTGAAAGAGCATAATATTTAAACAATAACATCATCTTTGTTTGATCAAAATCGGTTCAGAAACGGCTGAAATATCCATAAATATAACAATTTGTAATAAACCCGGGGCCCCGGGTTTATTAGAGAATTTTGAACCAGCCGTTAAAAATTCAAAAAAATGCTTCCTCTTTTCAAAAAAAGTTACAAAATAGGTATTTAGATAGTTGTTGGTTATTTCTCTATCTAATCACTATTTCAACAAAGCATCACATGCACAATATTTTATTCAAAATGGTTGAAACCGATGAGTGTTTAGAGAGCGCCATCTTACGTTTTAACGGCTCTTTTTGAATGATAACATGATCTTTACTACGTCATTTGTAATTTTGTGTTCCTTTCTAGTTCTAACTATTAGTTTGTAATGTAATGATGCAGGTTTTGGTTACTAAAATTCAGTTTCACTAAAACTGTACTCTCCTTACCAGAACTCAACTATCCCTTTAAGGTTTAAGTTGGTATTATAAGGGATGACCAATCAGCAGATTCAATACCAGCGGTTACATAACCCGCTTTTGTTAGTGCACATTCAGATGCTCTCAGATGACGATTCATACGGAAACATGGCAGCCTCCAATGATTAGTCAAAACTATTTATAGTGTTTTTGAAAAACAAACATTGACTCTCTCTACTAATAAGATCTGTTTAATCTGTCTAAACACAACACACGTAGTAAGCAATTCCCCTTAAACAATTCATATTTATTACTGCAACACGAATTTGATCACTTTCTGCTTTGACTAACATATGTATAATTATATTAATGTTGTAACTGGTTTGTGAAAATGAGTGATATAATAAATAATGGCTGACTGGGCATACATTAAACGGCTTATGCCGAAAGGGTGGGTAGCGTCGCGTCGCGTCGCGTCGCGTTGATTGGAACGCGACCATACATTAAAGAGAGCATAACCAAAGTTAAAAAAACACAATAATAATTGCGTGTGAAACAATACTCATAGAAATTCCATCAATTATCATGTTTGAGTGTAGATTATGTTGAATGAAATATTTATATTTATGAAGAAAGATCCAATTTATCAATTAAGATAATCTTCAATAACGTCATTAATTTAAAGTGATCCATTAACTATTGTTTAAATTTAAACAAAATCACTCGGATCTTTCCTATTTCTTTTGTGTCCTATTGTTTGGCTTAGGGTAAGAGAATAATGAAATGGGTTTGTTATTGGTCAAACGTGTCCCTTATTATGGATATTTCTAAGATTAACATTGAAAGTGTTCCCGAACGGTTAGCGATGGTAGTCAAAAGTATTTGTATTCGGATACTTCACGCGAAAGATCTGGATAAAATCTGACATAAATTTTTGCTTTGCACTATGTAAACATAATTATTTTAAAACAAAATCATTCGGGAGCGTATTACGAAATTATAAGTATAATAATGATTGGCGTCTTGTGGAAAAAATCTTATGAAGTTAATGGATAACATTAAATCATGAGTGAAACTTAAAATTGGGTTTTTTCAAATTTACCTAACTAACCTAATGCAAATATGTGTTGGTCAAGTCTAAATCTTTTAATAATTCGTGGTTAGGAAATGAAACGGAGGAGCTGTTCAGCGGGTGCAGTTAACTGTGTGTGATGGGTATGTAATTCCACAACACAAATCCCTCATTGAGACATTGAATTAAGTAACTGCTGAAAGCTTGCATTTTGACACGTACACACCCATACATTAATAATTCTGGTCGTCTAAGGAATACCAGGTTGCGTTTTATTGCACTAAATGCAAATTAATTTTAACCTCTTCCAAAAAAAGCTTTACAAATTCATAATTGCTCGTGTTTACATGGCGTATATTATGCAGCTTAAAACGTCCAACACAATGAAATACAATCACTAACAACATACTTGTTTGAAAAGTTATTTGTTTTAGTTTCCACGTTCTAATGCAATAGCTGTAAGACTCCCGTGCCAGGCCTGTTTCGTACAGTATTTTAAATTGCTGTACATCTCCAATTGTTGTAACTACCATGGAACCAGCTTCAATAGAATAAGATGCTCTATGCCGATTAGCTGCATGACCTAATAATTTCATAAATTGGTCATTTACAACACTGACTGGAAGATGTTTTATGAAACAGTGCCCAGAAACCACATTCATTAAACTTGTGCAATACTTGTAAGTGTCCAATCATATACTCCATGCTGATTGGCTGTTAACTCACTTGTTACAATAATTGTACATTTACAACAGTTGGAACAGTTGTATGAAACGGGGTCCCGATCAGGAGAATGTGCATACTTACCAGCAAATTACTACTACCAATACGCGTATAGTACATGGTTTCGTAGTTTAAATTAAATTGTCAATATTGTTTTGCTTAAAAAACATGTGAATAATAACACTGCTATAGATTATGCAATTATGTACAACTTAGATACAGATTCACATTACAATCGCAAGACGAAACATCACAGCAAACAAGTCAAAAGAAAATTCACTAAGATACAAATTAATAATATAATTCTACAATTTACAATAACCTAATCCGAAATCTTTTCGTTCTTCTTTAGACACAAATACAGAAAACAGTCCATCATACCCTCGAATGTATGTCACATGCAGGCTGCCCATTCATTGGCCCCTCCTTCCCCATCTTCCTCCCTCCTCCTCCTCGTCCCCCTCCTCCTCCTCCTCCTCCTCTTCCACCTCCTCCTCGCGTATTCTCCGTTTCTTGCTGGTTTAAAGGCTTTGCTAAGTCGCCACCGTCTTATTTACATTTCTGTTTGCATTAATGGTGACATTTCTAGTCTTTAACATGTTTAAAGCAACATTACATAGTTTTGCTTGTGCACGACTACAAATAAATTCAAATAATATGTACAAATAAGTTACCATTAGTGGCGTAGCTGCGGGGTGTGGGGCATACGTCACGTGCCCCCTCCCCCCCCCCCCCCCCTCCCTGTAATTGTAAAGGAAATTACATCGAAATGGAACGAATGCAAAACATAGCGTCCCCCAATCAACGCTCCTATTCAGCTCAATAAAACTTAAGCCAACGCTGTGGGGCTGAACATTTTGTTTTCTTCTCATATCTGCCTGACGATTTTTCAAATGTAGCCCCGTTGTGTTGACTGAATAGCATGACAAAAAGTATTATCTAGCACCGCAATGAGATTGCTTTTCAAGAATATGAGGGAAATTATTATCAATTAATTACATTTTCAAAATTGGCTTGGGATGCAGCCCTACAGATCCTAGTCGATATTATGTACTATGCTTTTTTATCACTCAAATTATATTGCGCTAAGTTCAAGAGACGGTGTAAAATTGATCAGCAAAACAAGACTATATCGTACTAGTTTCCGCTGATAAAAATGTTACACCCTCTCTTGAACTAGCGCAGCAGTCGGGCTTATGTGTATGTATTTGAGATTATAATTAATCATAAAATGACAAAGTCAATAATCATGATAAATTGACCACATTAAAAAACCATTGCGTATTCACGCTACGCCTCAAGGTTGGTTCGTTTACCTCAAATGTTTCAAAATTGGTTTATTTACCTCTCAATTAACATGAACACAAACAATTACGGATAACTATAATAGATTTTGAAATGTTGTACGACGAATTTCCAGAGGCAAATTAAAATCACAACACGGAATATCACAGCAAACACGTCAACATGACACATAATTAAGTCAGATAAAAATGTCTAAACATATGCAATTTACATTTGCCTGATCGCAAAGCCGGTCCTTTTGGACACAAAATTAACAATGTCGTCTATTATACCCGTGTATTGTATTCACATGCAGGCTCCCCATTCCTTTCCCCCTGTTTTTCATTCCTCCTCCGCACGGAATGGGCAAACGTGATAGGCCGCGATTGCCGTGGATGCCGGGCCAGATTTTTAAACTGTCAACAAATTTACCACGGCAGTCACGGTGCGGATGAGAAGCCTAGCAGGCCAAAGTAAAACGGGGTGAACGCAACAAAACGTGACAGTACGTAATAGGCCGTAACAAAACTTGGATGCTGTCCGTAATAGGACGGGAAAGGACCGTGAGATGTCGGGGAATGTCTTCCCGTCCTACTACGGACAGCCTCCAAGTTTTGTTACGGCCTGTCACGTTTTGTTGCGTTCACCCCGTTTTACTAATCCAAATCTGATTGCACGATCACGAATAAAGAATACAAGTATATACAGATCAGTTACCACCAGTGGCGTACCTGCGGGATGCGGAGCATGTTGTTCGTGCCCCCCCCCCCCCCCCCCCGTCCCCCGTCCCTGTAATTCTTAAAGGAATCAAAGCGAAATAGATCTAATAAACAAAGTAGCGTGCCACTAGTGGTGTATCAGCATGTCATCAATAATGTACTCGAACATTATCTTTTGCTCATTATATTTATTGTCTGAAAACACCTAAAGTTAAACGATTTTTGTTCTTTCATGTATCAAGTCAAATAATGCAGATGTATACGTTACATCCATACGTATGTAATGTTTTATATTCGCAATAATAATAATGTGGAGTTATAGCCTATTTTTGTTTGTGCATATCCAATTATGCATGACCTCTATTAATTACATTATTACATTATTAGGCACGACTGACAGGAACCTCACTGTATTACGTACCATGCGCTGAATCCCGAACGAGTCTTGCCACTATCGGTGGTGAAGGTCACGGTTATAACAATCCTGTACCTAAAAGGGCCTGGAATGTTCGAGCCGCGAGAATAGTCCAGGACTTCAGGGCCAAAACCACTATCTCGGCACAAATGGTGACAAATTGTGTCGCCAGTGATCCTGCTCTTCTAGAGAAGAAATTAACTTTAACAGCAACATTCTACTTTTATTTGATAGTGAGGGTCCTTCTCGTAAAAGTTACCATAAATATAAAGCTATTGAAAGTGAACTAAACACATGAGAGGGGATAGAATATGGCTGAGGTACCAAAAACCTCATGTCGCCAAGACAAAATCGTTCAGTTTTTCCAGTTTCGTACAAATATAAGAGTACACAGGAGTAGAACAATTTACGGTTTCATGACAGCAGCACAGTGTTCTATGAAACATAATAACAGTTTTAATGATCCCACTTCATATAAAACTTTGATGCCCATTGGAAATGTAGTAACCAAATCCTGCATCATTACATTACAAACTAATAGTTATAACTAGAAAGGAACACAAAATTACAAATGAGGTAGTAAAAATCATGTTATCATTCAAAAAGAGCCGTTACAACGTAAGAGGGCGCTCTCTAAACACTCATCGGTTTCAACGATTTTGAATAAAATATTGTGCATGTGATGCTTTGTTGAAATAGTGACTAGATAGAGAAATAACCAACAACTATTTAAATACCTATTTTGTAATTTTTTGAAAAGAGGAAGCATTTAAAAAAAATTTTAACGGCTGGTTCAAAATTCTCTAATACACCTGGGGCCCCAGGTTTATTAGAAATTGTTATATTTATGGATATTTCAGCCGTCTCTGAACCGATTTTATTATTTAAATATTATGCTCTTTCAAATTTTACACTCAGTTTTTCATTACCTCACAAAAAAAAAAGTAGTCTAGCGCCCTCTCTACCAAAACTCAACTATCCCTTTAATAAAAGGATATGCTTAGATGCTGACATCTGTACAGTTATCTTATTTTTCTAATGATGAGAACGTGGCATACAAGTAAAAACATGTTTGAAAGTACCACACTAACGTGTATAATTATTCAATGTTTAGATAGTTTGCAACCATTGTCGCAAGATGGCGCTATTGCACTTTCCACCACCGGCTATATTGACCCCCGTTCGGTTTGTACACAATTTTCCCACTATTTTCTTGTTTCTCAAGCCATTATTATAATTATAACCCCTTGGTTTGAGTTAAGGTGAGTGCCACCAATCTACTCCGATCCAGTTCCTTATGCCTGTTTATTTGATTTCTCTAAATCCTCTTCCATTAATAGAAACTTGGTAAGAAGTTAATTGTCGATACTATTCATTCCACACTTTATTGGGTGCGTCAAATACCACACAGCCAATACTTATTACATAATTTGATTAATGTCAGCTATGACACTTATATTATGGGGCTTGGGGCAAGATCCCATTAAAGTTTCAAGGTCAAAAGTCAAAAGGCAGGGTCAAGGTCACGCAAACATCAAAATTCTAGGGTTGGCGGAGGTATGCACTCCCCGAGTTCACTGCATCTAGTTGATTTCTGCATCTGGAAGACCCCAAAGAGCTCGTCGCATGTATCTAGATGGGACGTGACATATGCGTGGATCAGCATCTGTGCGGTAGGCTAGTCTAGGAGATCACGAATCTTGCCTCTCTTTTGAATCGCTCCCATAGCAGATTAGCAAGTTTTGTCACCTGGGCCGACAGGGTCAGTCAGGT
The DNA here is from genome assembly GCA_037951105.1 of Echinarachnius parma. Classification (NCBI taxonomy): domain Eukaryota; kingdom Metazoa; phylum Echinodermata; class Echinoidea; order Clypeasteroida; family Echinarachniidae; genus Echinarachnius; species Echinarachnius parma. The sequence goes on along the minus strand of JBAMJV010003585.1, from coordinate 68,580 downwards.
GTTCGTCAAGTTTCGCACCAAGTCTGTCTATATAAATGTCTATTTCTTCACCACTATCTGTATTTTGGCGTCTAACCTGTGATTTGAGCCTTTGCGTATTGTGGTCGAACTACATTATTAAAGGGTGGGGGGGGGGGGGGGGGGCTACCAAAAAGAACGCAGTGTGGAGCGTTTTCAAAGTGTGAAAACCAACTAACACTGTTAACGCACTGTGAACGCTACAATTGAACACTGTGGTCCACACTGTGTGCATTCCCTTAAGGGTGGTGGTGGTGGTGGGGGGGGGGGGGGGGGGGGGGTGTACGTGAATGAGCTTGGGTAGGCTACACTCTATGCATTTTGTTTGGTACTGATTTATCCCAATTTTGTTTGAATACATTCGTTTTGATGCATTATTTGGGGAGCGTGCAACCCCATAACACCCTGTAGCTACGCCACTGATAATGAGGTACTTGGGAATTAATAGAGTGGTCAGATATGCAATTCTATGAGTACCACACATCGCATGTATAATTATTCAATAGTTTGCAACCAGCGCCTATTGCACTTTTCACCACTGCGCTATATTGACCCCGTATGTTTTGTACACAATATTCCAATGAAAACGGGAGGGGGGGGGGGGGGGGGGGGTGCACCCTCCCACCAGTACACAAGGGGCCGGTTACAACCTTTAAACTGCTATGAGTGACTAAAGCAAGATTGGTCAACAGATGGCGCTTTTTCACTTTTACACACGGCGCTGAAACGATCAGACATCAGCGATTCGACATTGTAAACTGTACATCATATATTTCCATATTAGGATCATAACGAAAAACAACAACATATCTTAGAAAAATTAGAAGAGAGCCGCGCAGGGCTGCAAATCATAAACCATCTCAGCTTAGTGGATTCTGATGTTTGTATGTTTGTATATTTTCTTCATCATTATCATTGAAAAAATTTGAATCAAATTAAACCCCCCATATCGATACTTTACTTTGTTCCACATACTATTCATATTCTTATTTCCCATTTTATTTTCCCCATATATTCATTTTAGTTTCCTTTGAGATTACATTATATACACTGTCACCATTCATACACATAATCATGTTAGTTTATTAATATGTTATACTTTTTGCATTTAATTTCTCTCTATAGGTACACCACTGTCCATAGACATGGGCTTATTCATATACATCCACATTCTCATCATGCATAGTTCCACCTCTATTTTGATCATATTGTTCCACCCTCATTTGTCTCTCCACCTTCCCTCTGATTACCTACCAATTTAGGCTTCCTTTTGTTCACTATCTCTTTTACACTCCCTGTCCCATTCATTTGTCTATGTTGCTTCCCTACATATCATCACCTACTGGGTCCTCATTCTTTTCACTCTCTCCTTTGAACTCGCCTATCCTATTCATCCGATCCTGCAACACACTTCACTTCACTTTCTTTGTGCTAATCCTCTCGCTCCCATCCCCTACACTCATAATCCCCTCTATTGTTCCTCCCCTCTCAGTGCCCCAGTGCACTCCCACACCTCATCAACTGTCTTTTGTTCACATGTCTCTTTCCATTTCTTGATTTATTTCTTTGATCCTCCCTACCTCTATTCTTCTCTAAGCCTTACACTCTCATCACATTTTCTTTGACTGCAGCCACTTAAGGACCCTCCCATGCCTGTTTGACCTGATTGGTCAAGCAGTCCTGACACTCACCCACTCACAGTTGCTTTCATTGTTTTGTGTCTCCGCCTCCTTTCCTCTTTCCAGCCCTCCTTCCATACATGTGTTTATGTTGGTATATATTCTGTGTTTTTTTCTGTAGTAACTGTCATTTGTGCCCTGACGAAGATTCTGCTAGGATCGAAAGCTAGGCTGTATACGACTCTCAAATTAAATCAAATCAAATCAAATTCGATTTTTTTATTTTATTTTTTACCTTAGATAATAATTATGGCAACATGTTTTTATAACTTATAGGCGATCTTTTAAGTTGCAGTAAACAACATTTGTTTACTTTGTTGGTAGTTAACTCTTACACATACAACCCTAATTATTGACGAAGCAACCATTGAGTTACTAATGTTAAAACGACAGTAGTTGGTTTTTAGGAATATCGCCCATATCGCAGCATTTCCGCGATGCATTATTCATTTCTCCTTAGAAACTACGGTAATAAGAGTGTTATAATGATATTTAGCATGTAAAAAGTATCATTAATGGCTTTTGACTAATATTAATATATATATATATGTTTTATATTTATGAAATTCAAGTGTATTTTATTCATGTTATTAAAGGGATAGTTGAGTTCTGGTAAGGAGAGTACAGTTTTGGTGAAACTGAATTTTAGTAACCAAAACCTGCATCATTACATTACAAACTAATAGTTATAACTAGAAAGGAACACAAAATTACAAATGACGTAGTAAAGATCATGTTATCATTCAAAAAGAGCCGTTAAAACGTAAGAGGGCGCTCTCTAAACACTCATCGGTTTCAACCATTTTGAATAAAATATTGTGCATGTGATGCTTTGTTGAAATAGTGATTAGATAGAGAAATAACCAACAACTATTTAAATACCTATTTTGTATCTTTTTGAAAAGAGGAAGCATTTTTTTGAATTTTTAACGGCTGGTTCAAAATTCTCTAATAAACCCGGGGCCCCAGGTTTATTACAAATTGTTATATTTATGGATATTTCAGCCGTCTCTGAACCGATTTTGATCAAACAAAGATGATTTCATTATTTAAATATTATGCTCTTTCAAATTTTACACTCAGTTTTTCATTACCTCACAAAAAAAAAGTAGTCTAGCGCCCTCTCTACCAAAACTCAACTATCCTTTAATCATTACAACCTTTCATTATTTTGTTTTAATCCAAAAAGCTCAGTAGCTAAATTATAAATTCAATTAAACAACAACAGCAATAAAACAGTATACATTTTTACGAATAAGTAACCTACAATTAATATTTATTTTTTGTGGCGTGCCTATCCATAGAGTTCTACATAAACTTAATAAATATGATACATTATTGTACTAATTATAATGACACAATAATCAAACTATGAATCAACCAATGCAGAACGAATCCAGAGTATACCGAGCTATATCATTATTCAGCATGTGAGAAGTATCATTAAAGGGATAGTTGAGTTTTGCAAAGAGATGGCGCTACACAAAATAATTTTTTTGTGAGATAATGAAAACAGAGTGTCAAATTTGAAAGAGCGTACCATTTTAATGGCAGAATAAAATTTATTTGATCAAAATCGGTTCAGAAACGGCTGAAATATCCATAAACATATCCATTTGTAAGTGGGGCTCCACAAGTATTCGATAATTTTGAACCAGCCGTTAAAATTCGTTTTAAAATGCTTCCTCTTTTCAAATTTGTCAAAAGAGGTTTTGTGATAGTTGTTGATTATCTCTCTATCTAATCACTATATTACCGAAGCGCCCTCTTTAGTTTAAACAGCTCTTTTTGTATGATAACAGGCATTAACTTAAAGGTGTGTAAACATTTTGAGCATGGTGGAGTTATAACTATTAGTTTGTAATGTAATAGTGCCGGTTTTGGTTACTAACATTCAGTTTTTACTAAAACTTTACTCTCTCTAGCAGAACTCAACTATCCCTTTAAGGGCTAATATTAACGAATCAACAAGGTATATTATAGTTTCATAAACAATAACTCTTTATAGCTGTATTTGGGCTATATGTCAATATTCAATACATAGAAAGTGTCATTAATGTTGACAAAAGATATTGTTATTACCTCTCTAAAATTATATATTACTATAATGAACATGTGAAGCAAGTTCAAGAATAAAAGGCTAAATAATGAGAGGGTGTTGAGAAACACTCCATTTAGTTAAAGGGTACCACCATCCCAAAATAGTATCCTTATAAATGAAAGGTATCATCTTTAGTATTCCATTCCATCAACAAGTTCCAAAAATATGTGTCCAGAAAAAAAATATTTGGAAAACGCATCACCATTCTAAAGCATGCGTTAAGGGGTCTGTATGTACGAGACTAAGTGTGTGCAGAGAGAACGAATCGCCCGGGATTCTATTCTCTCCAAACGTACGCGTGAATAGGATTGGCGCACTCGCAAATGTTTGGCCCGTATGGAACCAGGAAATACAGTGGTTCCGTAAGTGGGGGAAATTAATTGCTTTGTTTATGAATTAAACAACCCTTTGCAGAATGTTGGGTATCTAAACCCCTCAAAAAAAGTTCGGAAACTCAAGTTTCATCGATCATATCTCTCGTATTTTTTAATAAGAATGCTCGAAATCGGTGTCACAATAAAGCCTCATTATATACCTTTCAAACGATGCATTATGTGTAGTGATTATGCAATTGGGGCGATTGCGGTAGCCCAGGGAATAGGGGGAGGCAGGAAGTGAAATCTCGCAAAATGGCCCCAATGCATTCAATTTACGAGTGCATGACTGTGTTGATCAGTTTTCTAAAGGTTAACATTCTATTGAATACTGCCACCCTTTCCAGTCATCAAAATCATTGGAATTTGATACCATTTTAATGGAAATGATCTCTTCATTAACGATGGCATATTAATCGTAAGGATTATGCAAATGGGGTGTGTGCAGCGAACCGGAATATGGAGATGGGTCGAGTGTGAAATCAGACAAAAAGATATGGAGTTGACAAAAAATCAGAGCGTTGCATTTTTTTCGAGCTTTTGGGAGGATGTTTTAGCATTTCAAATAAAATATTCATGATTTAAATTGATATCAACGGAAAGCCCAATAACTCTTCTGTATGAAAATGTGACATTTATAATGATTTTTGTAAAGGGCGGCTGCAGGGAGATGAATGTGGGGGAGCCTCAAAAGTGACCCATTTCAAAACGCTCTGATTTGGTGTCGGTATCTGTATACCATTGTGTAGAGGATGTAATGCGACTTGAATGAGTTGGCCATGAATGAGAGGAATTCAATTGAAAGCGCATGAATAGTGACTTGAAATCAGAGTGTTTCATAATGGGTCACTTTTGAGGCTCCCTCCCATTCATCTCCCTGCAGCCGCCCTTTACAAAAATCATTATAAATTTCACATTTTCATACAGAAGAGTTGTTGGGCTTTCCGTTGATATATTTGATCATGAATATTTTATTTGAAATGCTAAAAAATCCTCCCAAAAGCTCGAAAAAAATGCAACGCTCTGATTTTTTGTCAACTCCATATCTTTTTGTCTGATTTCACACTCGACCCATCTCCATATTCCGGTTCGCTGCACACACTCCATTTGCATAATCCTTACGATTAATATGCCATAGTAATGAAGAGATAATTTCCATTAAAATGGTATCAAATTCAACAATTTTGATGAATGGAAAGGGTGGCAGTATTCAATAGAATGTTAACCTTTAGAAAACTGATCAACACAGTCATGCACTCGTAAATTGAATGCATTGGGGCCATTTTGCGAGATTTCACTTCCTGCCTCCCCCTATTCTCTGGGCTACTGCAATCGCCCCAATTGCATAATCACTACACATAATACACCGTTTGAAAGGTATATAATGAGGCTTTATTGTGACACCAATTTCGAGCATTCTTATTAAAAAATACGAGAGATATGATCGATCAAACTTGAGTTTCCGAACTTTTTTTGAGGGGTTTATTTGATATCACAAAACGGTACCAAAGCATATAATTATGTGTTGTTCTTTGCCTGGTGGTCCCCTTTAAGTACTTCTACATGTTAATCATTCGTGTTTCATTCCACCGGGGTTCGTTCCTCGCATTGGACACTCCTACTACGGACAGCCTCCAAGTTTTGTTACGGCCTGTCACGTTTTGTTGCGTTCACCCCGTTTTACTACAGCCGGCTAGGTTTCTCATAACAAATGTTGACAGTTTAAAAATCTGGCCCGGCATCCACGGCAATCGCGGCAGTGTCACGTTTGCCCATTCCGTCCCCCCGCGTTGTCTCACGTCCATCCCGTTTTGTCCACGGTGGCCTGAAACGGGGCTGCCGTGGCTGCCGGGGACATGGTGTAAACGTAGCATAACTCAATTGGGAGGATTTTAAACTCTTTTTATGTCAGGGCTTAATTGTTCGATTACGCATGCTAATTCTGTGCATGAACACAGAAGAATGTAGTAAGTTTATTGAAACATTACGACGAAATTAATGCTCTTTTATGTAACAACAATATTCATATTTGTGCTCTTAATGAAACTAGGCTTGATGATTATATTATGAATTCTGAAATTGCTATTGACCATTATTGTTTAATAAGAAAAGATCGTAATAGACAAGGTGGTGGTGTTGCCATCTACATTCATGAAAGTTTGAAATTTGAGCATATATATATTGATTCTATTATAAATTTAGAAGCAGTAATTTTGAAGGTCAAATTGAAGAAGGTTAAGCCTCTAGTTTTTGTTACTTGGTATAGACCTCCCAATTCATCTCGTGAAGTATTGACTATGTATGAGAATAATGCTATCCTCAATTGAAGTAAATGATACCACTGTTGTTTTGATGGGAGATGTAAAATATAATATCCTACAGAGCCCTTTAAGTACGGAATGTAAAATATACTGTCAGTTAAACGACATATTTGATTTGCATCATGTTAATACGACTAAATACACCCGTGTGACGAATCAATCGCGCTCTCTACTTGATGCAATCATATATTATGTAATGATTTAGACAATGTACGTACTTTGGATGTAATAGATAAAGGCTTCAGTGATCATTCTTTGAGTTCTGTATCCTTGAAAGTGGGGCATATAGACGATACACTTAATCACGTTAAATTGATTTCTTTTAGAAAATCTAAAGGAATTGATGTAAATGCATTTAGGGCAGACATGAGATCTCAGAAATGGTCGGAAGTGGAAGAGTGTCGTGATATAAATGAAGCACTCATTAAATGGGAGAGGCTAGTATTAGAAGTAGTTAATAAATATATGCCAATAAAAACTAAGAGGGTACGAAAAAAAACACTCTCCATGGATTAATGAGACTATATTTAATTTAATGAAAGAACGCGATAAAGTTAAAAAGAGAGCTAAAACTACTAATTTGGATGAAGATCGGAAAGATTATAAAAAGTTGCGTAATAAGGTAACGTACACAATTAAGAAGGCAAAAAACAATATTATACTGATAAAATACGCGATTATGAAGGTAGATCACAATCTTGGGAAGTTCTTAAGTCTTTGTTACCGCAAAAATCAAATATAAGTACTAGTAATAAGGATAGTGAACAATTAGTTAATGAATTTGATAATCATTTTGCCAACGTCGCTGAGAAGTGCAATGTTGTGCACAATGATATTGATGTGAATTATGATGTAAATAGCAGAAATGTTTTAGAGTTGTCTTGTGTTTCTCATGTTGATGTCTTAAAAGAAATTTTATCATTGAAAAATAAGAAGTCTTTTGGTATTGATGGAATAAGCTCCTTTATTTTGAAATTATGTGGAATTGATATTGTTAAAAGTATAACATGTCTTATAAATGAATCTATTAGTCAAGGTATTGTCCCAATAAGATGGAAGATTGCAAAGATAATTCCGATTTTTAAAAAAGGCGACAAAACCGATCCAGATAACTATAGACCAATATCCTTATTACCTGCGGTTTCAAAGCTATTAGAAAAGGTCATTCAACGTCAACTTGTACGCTTCTTAACTGACAATAATACTTTGACAAAACACCAATCTGGTTTTAGATCGAAGCATTCAACAAGCACAACCTTAATACAAGTTACGGATGAATGGCTTATGTCTCTTGATAATGGTTTGTACACAGGGGTAGTTGCAGTTGATCTACAAAAGGCTTTTGACCTATAGTCAACCATGCTATTCTTTTAACCAAACTTACCGCCTGTACGGGATTGAATGGAAAATCTTATGAATGGTTCTACAGTTATTTGAATGATAGGCGTTTAACAACTTCAATTAATAATACAATGTCAACTGACTTACCTGTGGCGCATGGAGTACCACAAGGTTCTATACTGGGACCAATTCTCTTTTTAATTTTCATTAATGACATGCCCGATTGTTTTAATAGTTGTTCAGTTCATCTATACGCAGATGATACAGTGTTATACTACTCAAATAAAAACCCGCAAACTATTGAAAATGTATTGAATACTGAACTACAGAATTTGCAGGTTTGGATGGATCGTAATAAACTAAAGATAAATTGTACAAAAACAGTGTGTATGTTAATAGGTACTAAATGTATGTTACAAAAACAAAGTACATTGAATTTGCAAATATATGACAATACAATTGAACAAGTCCAACATTTTAAATACCTAGGAATATTTATTGATTCAGAATTGAAATGGACTGTACACATTGATTATTTATGCAAAAAGATTAGTAAGATGGTCAGTTTCCTATGAAGATTAAGTAAATATATAAATGAGTCATGCTTGATATTGTTGTATAATGCTGTGATTATTCCACATTTTGATTAACATGTAGTTAATATCAGATACACATGTGTTAGTCAATGTGGCACCAACGTGTAATTAGCTAATACATGATTTGTGAAGTTGGCCTTGATTCTAACACAATCACTCAAGCTCATCTCATTACAAAATGTATAGATGCCATTTCATTTTTAATATACTAATTTCAATCTCAATCACTCATTCTCATCTCATTACAAAATGGAGAGATGCCATTTCATTTTTAAAGGGGTAGTTTAGTTTTGGTAAGGCTGAACTTTAGTAGCCAAAACCTGCACAGTAACATTATAAACTAACAGTTATAACTCCACCATGCTTGAAAGGTATACAAAATTACAAATGACTAAGTAAAAAGCCTGTTATCATTCAAAAAGAGCCATTAAAACACAAGAGGGCGCTTTTAAAAAAGGCATTGGCTTCAACCATTTTTCATACAAAATTATGCATGTGATGTTTTATTGATATAATGAGTAGATAGCGAGATCATCAACAACTATTTCTAAAACGCTTTTGAACATTTTTGAAAAAGTGCAAGCATTTTTAAATTTTTTTCTTCTAAAAATCATCTAATTATTTGGGCCCCAAATAATTATAAGATCAGATATATTTATTGATATTTCAGCCGTTTCTTGGTCGATTTTGACCAAATAAAGTTTATTCTGCCATTAAAATTGCATGTTCTCTCAAATTCGACACACAGTTTTTCATTACCTCACAAAAAAATTGTGATGTGCAGCGCCCTCTCTACCAAAACTAAACTACCGCTTTAAGTACTTCTACATGTTAAGCATTCGTGCTTCATTCCACTGGGGTTCGTTCCTCACATTGAACACTGCATATGAGGTTACAAGAGCCATTTTAATAATAATAATATAAATAACAACAATAATAATAATAATTATAGTGATATTAATAACAGTTGTAATCATAATGATAACAATATTGAGCAAAATAATAGTAATAATAATAACAGTAATAATAACAATAATGATGATGATAATAATAATAATGATAATAAGAAAAGCAGTAATAACTATAATAATACGCATTCTAAATGTAATAATTATAATCATAATATGAATTATACAAATGAAGAGCTCATTTCCAAAAGGCGCTAAATCCACTTTCCATAAACATTGAGTTTATGATATCAGTACATTAATGATTTACGTAGCTATCTAGTAATCCAAGTTGTAGGACTAATGCCACAATCAAAATCAAAATATGGAAGGTTCCATGTTCATATTCCCATAGGCATGTGTACAAAATTGAGCAAAGAAATCTGTTTTTCTCGATAGTTAAAAAGTAGATTAACGCCTTTTGAAATTAAGCTTATGGTAATCTGATAAGTACTACAATGGCAGCGCTGAACATAAACTCTTGGCACTAATGCTACGTAATGTCCCCGGCGGCCACGGCAGCCCCGTTTGCCCAAAACGTAGTGCGCCGTGAGATTTTGACAAATTTTTCCTCTGTATTCAAGTTTTGTTAGGTCTTGCCAAGTTTTCTCACGGTCTATCACGGTATCCGTGACGGGCCGTGGGAGGAAGAGCCCCTTCCCCCTCTGATGGTGCGTTCACACCATGTTCCTGGCTGCCACGGCAGCCCCGTTGTAGGCCACCGTGGACAAAACAGGATGGACGTGAGACAACGCGGGGGGACGGAATTGGCAAACGTGACAGGCCGCGATTGCCGTGGATGCCGGGCCAGATTTGTAAACTGTCAACAAATTTGCCACGGCAGTCACGGTGCGGATGAGAAGCCTAGCATGCAATAGTAAAACGGGATGAACGCAACAAAACGTGACAGTACATAATAGGCCGTAACAAAACTTGGAGGCTGTCCGTAGTAAGACGGGAAAGGACCGTGAGATGTCGGGGAATGTCTTCCCGTCCTACTACGGACAGCCTCCAAGTTTGGTTACGGCCTGTCACGTTTTGTTACGGCCTGTCACGTTTTGTTGCGTTCGCCCCGTTTTACTACGGCCTGCTAGGTTGCCGTGGCAAATTTGTTGACAGTTTAAAAATCTGGCCCGGCATACACGGCTGTCACGTTTGCCCATTCCGTCCCCTCGCGAATTGTCTCACGTCCATCCCGTTTTATCCATGGTGGCCTGAAACGGGGCTGCCGCGTAGCATAACTCAATTTGGAGGATTTTAAACTCTTTTTATGTCAGGGCTTAATTGTTCGATTACGCATGCTAATACTTTGCATGAACACAGAAGAACATGCACTTGCGCACACACACATACGCGCATGTCGCTCATATACAAACACACACATAATTGACGGGGGGGAGGGGGGGGGGTGGTTGTCTGGGGCTAGTTGTCCAGGGGGGGGGGGGGGGAGGGGGAGGGGGAGATGTCTGGGCGGGTAGTTCTTGCGGGATAGTTGTCCGAGGGTAGTTGTCCGTGGGTGGTTGTCTTGGGGGTTAATTGTCTTAGGGGGGGGGGGGGGGGGGGGGAAGGGGTAGTTGTCCTAGGGGGTAATTGTCTTGGGGTGTCCGGGGGGTAGTTGTCTTGGGGGGTAATTATCTTGGGGGGTAATTGTCCAGGGGGTACTTGTCTTGTGGAGTAATTGTCATAGGGGGTGATTATCCGGGTGGTAGTTGTCTTGGGGGGGGGGGGGGGGTAATTGTCTGGGGGGTAATAACAATAATAATAATACTAATATATCGCACTTATATAACGCCTAATGCAGAGCAGCTCTAAGCGCATTATTACCCCTGGTCATATGGTACAGTTCAGACCCGCACAATTATCTTGTACACATTCTCAACTCCCCGGGGAGCATACTATAGCGGCGGGCAACCCTATAGGTGCACCAAGCTAATTTTCATCAGACCAGGTACCCATTTATACACCTGGGTAGAGAGCAGCAATGTGGATTAAATGCCTTGCTGAAGGACAAACGGAGTGGGCAGGGTTCGAACTCGGAGTCTCACGATCAGAAAGCACGCGCTCTACCGATCTTGCCACACCACTTCCGGGGGGTAATTGTCCAGGGGGTAGTACTTCATAAACGTGCTGCCTACATAGTTAGCGGCAAGACCTAGGCTACACCATCACACGAAGTTTGAGAAAACCTTACTTGGCGCACTCTTATACAAACACACACATAATTGACGGGGGGGGGGGGGGGGGGGGTGGTTGTCTGGGGGGTAGTTGTCCGGGAGTAGTTGTCCGGGGGTAGTTGTCTTGCGGGCAGTGGGCCTAGGGGGGGGGGGGGGGGGTGTCTGGGTGGTAGTTGTCTTAGGGGGTAGTTGTCCTAGGGGGTAATTGTCTTGGTGTTAGTTGTCCGGGGGTAGTTGTCTTGGGGGGTAATTGTCTTGTGGGTAGTTGTCTGGGGGGTAGTTGTCTTGGGGGTAATTGTCCGGGGGGTAATTGTCCGGGGGGGGGGGGGGGAATAGTAATAATAATATATCGCACTTATATAGTGCCTAATGCAGAACAGCCTCTAAGTGCATTATTACCCCTTGTCATATGGTACAGTTCAGACCCGCACAATTATCTTGTACACATTCTCAACTCCCCGGGGAGCATACTAGGGGCGGGCAACCCTATAGGTGCACCAAGCTAATTTTCACCATACCAGGTATCCATTTATACACCTGGGTAGAGAGCAGCAATGTGGATTAAATGCCTTGCTGAAGGACAAACGGAGTGGGCAGGGTTCGAACTCGGGGTCTCACGATCAGAAAGCACGCGCTCTACCGATCTTGCCACACCACTCTTGGGGGGTAATTGTCCAGGGGGTAGTACTTCCTTTACGTGCTGCCTAAATAGTTAGCGGCAAGACCTAGGCTACACCATCACACGAAGTTTTTGAAAACCTTACTTTGCCCACTCTTCTACAAACACACACATAATTGACGGGGGGGGGGGGGGGGGGCGGTTGTCTGGGGGGTAGTTGTCCGGGAGTAGTTGTCCGGGGATAGTTGTCTTGCGGGCAGTTGGCCTGGGGGGGGGGGGGGAGGGGGGGGGGGGGAGGGGGGTGTCTGGGAGGTACTTATCTTGGGGGGTTGTTGTCCTAGGGGGTAATTGTCTTGGGGTAGTTGTCTGAGGGGTAGTTGTCTTGGGGGGTAATTGTCTTGGGGGTAGTTGTCCGGGGAGTAGTTATCTTGGGGGTAATTGTCCTGGGTGGTAATTGTCATTGTCTTGGGGAGTAATTGTCATAGGGGGGTGATTGTCCGGGTGGTAGTTGTCCGGGGTGGGGGGGGGGGGGGGGGTAATTGCCTCTGGGGGTAATTGTCCGGGGGTAATTGTCCGGGGGGGGTAATCGTCCGGGGGCGAAACATGGGCTACACCATCACACGAAATTTTAGAAAACCTTACTTTGCCCACTCTTTAAGAACTGTTTACAATTAATTGCATGCATGATGTTTAAATGTGTACGGGGTACTGCCCAAACCGTATAATGTAATACATTTTGTTTTAATGATAATGTTTCGTTACGTATAACTCGTAACAGCAATAAGAAATTATTAAGAACACCATTATGTAAAACTCAATTTTATCATAAACTTTTCGTGTATGCTGGCATCGTATTGTGGAATGCCTTATCCGATGAATGCCGTACAGCAGACTCATTATTTATATTTAAGAACGCCTTTAAACGAAACACTGATAATTCTTAAATGTCAGCGAGTTATGCGTAGAAATATAAATGTATTGTATTATTTAACGCATCGTATATACTTTTTTTTAGTAATCACGTGCATTTTGACATATGTTGCTTGTTGTGTGAGTAGATGCAACTCTTCATTATGATAAATAGTGATCAGTTTGCATGAGCGTTTAGCGCATGTGTTGCTTGATTGTGTGAGTGTATGAGTTTGAATGCGTTTGTATGTGAGAATGTGTCTAAGACCCCGTTTACAGTGAAAAAAAAGCCGGGCAGGGCCGAAAGGCCGGGCTCAAAAGGCCAAATGCGGGGCCAAAAGTGGCCGTGCATTTGGCCCCGCTCTGGAGGTAGTCTCGGCCGCGGCCGAGACGCGTCTCGGCCCCGCTTTTTCTCACTGTAAACGCACGCAGGGCCAAATGCGGTACCAAATTGGGAAAACAATTCATTGCAAATGACGCGCCTTTGTTCTGTGACCCCGGCGTGCCTCCAAAATAATGGTTTGTTTACTGTGTTTGTTTACATGCAGAGCGCCACTACGACAAGATATTGAAAGGGCGGCCGGGCCCCGCCACTGTAAACGCACCAAAATTGGGGGGCCGAGTACCGCAATTTAAGCAGGGCCGAGACGCGTCTCGGCCCGGCCCTGCACTGTAAACGGGGTCTAAGTATGTCCATATGCACGCATGTGATTTGTTGTTTGCTCTAGTAGTCATGGTTGTATCTTGAATTACCTTACTATACCGGACATGGTGTTTTATAGCTAACATAAGTGTGTTGTTTAATTTAAAAACTGTATAAACTCAGACTCAACAGCCTTATGCATTTTAAGCTAATTTATTAAAATTTGTATATATTGTATGTCATGTATAATCAGATAATATAAAATGTGTATGTGTTATTTGTCAGAAGACAGAGCCCTGTGGAAGACCAGCTTTTACTGTTATGATTTTAATTTGTATCGATTAGTGATTATCTGTACTATTTGTATATTGCTATATATTACTGCTGAAATTAGGTACTCTGTATAAATATGTGACATAAATATATAAATTAAAAACATCCCTGATTAGATAAGGTAGTTATTTTAAAGAGGTAGTTCTACTCGTTTAGCATCCTTAGGTAAACGTTTTGGTTTGTATTGAAAGGGATACAATAAGGAATTCAACACCAGCGGATACATAACCCGCTTGTGTTAGTGCACAGTATACTGGTATAGGATGCTCTCAGATGACGTTTCATTCGGAAACATGACAGCCTCCAATGATAAGTCAAATCAATTCATAGTGGTTTTAAACACATTGACTATATCTGTTTTCCGTTCCATTGTTAGCACTTTTGTCGTTCAATTTCATAAATTTGTACAATCCATGTAGTAATTGTTCACTCATTATCGTAAATTGCAATTCAAATAGGTCGATCACAGTTGCTCAACACATAAAGTATGGTAATTATTATTAGCATCATTATTATGTTATTACAATATTTGTATTGTTATTATCATTATTAGCGTTATTATGCTGTTTATAAAGATTACACATTAAAACGAATGGGGAATTACTGTACAGACCATTCTCCGCACCAAAAAGTGGTGGGTGGATAAATATCTCCCATCTCCTGGATCTACGCCCGTGTGGAATTGGACATCTACTGGGGATCCAGGGGACGGGACCAGCGGAAGCTTCAGGGGTTACGTAATTTGGAACTATCATAAGATGTGTATTTATTAAAGTAACATGCTCATTTTAGCGGCTATGTTTAGATTACACCGTTCATGACGAGCTCCTCGGCTCGGAACTCAAAATTAGAATAGTGAATATTCAGTGTACTACTATACAGTTGTTAACTAGTGGTAGAGGGAAAAGCACGGAATGTTCCACTCCGAGGGATTTTAAAAGCTATTGAGGGAAGAGTAAATATGTCCCGAGACGTAGTCGAGGGACTTATTTTCTTCACGAAATAGTATTCCCGAGGGGAACATTCCATGATTTCTTCTTCTTCTTCTTCTTCTTCTTCTTCTTCGGGTTAATCTGCCTCCTTCAAACCTGAAGATTCTTGCAGGTACTGTGTGTGTATGTGCATAAACAGGGTGCGCAGGTGCTTATTTACAAAGTGCAAGTAAAAGTCTAGTCCGGTATTTACTTGATTCCTTCCGTCAGGTGGTGACGGAAGGCCTCTACATATGATGCCAGGACAACCTCTAAAGGAAGGGCATTCCACTGACGGACTGTCCGAGGAAATTACGACTGCTGGTGTTGATCAGTTCTGGAATGTGGGATTATGTAGCAGAACAGTCGTGTAGCTCTTGTCGTCCGGTTGATGTCTGCTGTTTGGATGTACTGATTGGTGTTGAAGTCCACCAGCGAGTGATGCATCTTGTACAGCATTGTGAGACGGTGGATTTCTCTTCTCTTCTGAAGCGAGACCCATCAAAGCTGGCTCAGCATATCTGTGACACTACTGGTGTTGTGGTAGCGATTCAGCACATACCTAGCTGCTCGTCTCTGGACCATCTCCAACTGTTGTATGCATCCCACTGTGTACGGGTCCCAGACGGTGCATCCATACTCAAGGAGAGGGCGTACATAATACAATCTCTTCTGCTGCGCGCGACATGCGGTTAACAGTGCTTTTTGTCATGTAACAGCATACAGTTGTTAACTGGTGGTGGAGGGATCATCACGGAATGTTCCATCCGAGGGATTTCAAATGCTATTGAGGGAAGAGTAAATAAGTCCCGAGACGAACATTCCGTGATTTTCCCGACGACAAAGTTAACAACTGTTATATCATCTGGCTAAATCCGCGGGCTAATACAAATTCAGGTTCCATGACATATGCTCCGCCGACATATGCTCCGCCGACATTTGCTCCGAAAAATGCGACAAATGCTCCGCGACAAATTCTCCGCGATATTTGCTCCGCCGACATTTGCTCCGCCGACAATTGCTCCGCCGACAAATGCTCCGCCGACATTTGCTCCGCCGACAAATGCTCCGCCGACATTTGCTCCGCCGACAAATGCTCCGAAGATGCGACATTTGCTCCGCCGACAAATGCTCCGCCGACATTTGCTCCGCCGACAATTGCTCCGCCGACAAATGCTCCGAAGATGCGACATTTGCTCCGCCGACAATTACTCCGCCGACAAATGCTCCGAAGATGCGACAATTGCTCCGCCGAAAAATGCTTCGAATATGCGACAAATGTTTTCCGCCGAAATATGCTCCGGAGATACGACATTTGCTCCGGTGACAATTGCTCCGCAGAAATATATGCTCTGAAGATGACAGTACTTCAAATGGTCCAAAAATAACATAAAGTTCCTCAACCATAATTGTTCCACCGACATTTACTCCGCTGAAGATTAAACTCTTGAATGAATTCTCAAGTACCTTTGGAATGAAGTGCGCTTTTATATGTTATGCGAATCTCTTGTGAAATTGGAGTACAATCGATTCAGTAACCATCGATTCATTCAAATATTTTATTGGTTGGTTTGTTTGTTTCACGTTTCTTTATACAGGGTGGGGGGGGGGGGGGGGGGGCAGTCAAGCCCAGTGTTGTAAGAATGCGTGACCCTGCAGCCTGCATCTAGTAGCAGAAGGGGAGGCGCAATAACACACAACACTGGCTTTAGTTTTTGATGTTACATTGGGGTTCGACTGGAGTCGAACCACGGACCCTCATAGTATCCGAAAATGCTGTGATGAATAGTATACTGTTCCAAGCAATCATCAAGCGAAGGGCATGATACATGAATAGAAAAAAGAAAAGTCTTTATAATCACTGCATTTGTATTACTCAGACTCTTTATGAATCAAGAAATTGTTCCGCATGAGTTCAAAATTTATCCACGTTTTATCAAAATTCAAAGAACGTTATTTTCACCCACTGTTAAATTTTCGGAGTTCCAATTTTGTTTAGATTTGTTCATCGTTCACTGAACAACGAGGGCCCAATTTGTGACACTTCTAAACGCCCCCACCCCCGTAAACGATTAAGGCTGCCTTATTGTCCAACAGAAAAGCACAAACTTCCAATGCATTTTGCATTCTTATAAACGGAAGGATTGGACGGAAGTAGCAGAAAATTGAAAATCAATAATCTAAGGAATTGTCGGCGGAGCAATTGTTGTGGAGCAATTGTCGGCGGAGCAAATGTCGGCCGAGCAATTGTCGCATCTTCGGAGCATTTGTCAGCGGAGCAATTGTCGGCGGAGCAAATGTCGGCGGAGCATTTGTCGGCGGAGCAAATGTCGGCGGAGCATTTGTCGGCGGAGCAAATGTCGGCGGAGCATTTGTCGGAGGAGCAAATGTCGGCGGAGCATTTGTCGGCGGAGCAATTGTCGGCGGAGCAAATGTCGGCGGAGCAAATGTCGGCGGAGCATTTGTCGGCGGAGCAAATGTCGGCGGAGCATTTGTCGGCGGAGCAATTGTCGGCGGAGCAAATGTCGGCGGAGCAAATATCGCGGAGCATTTGTCGCGGAGCATTTGTCGCATTTTTCAGAGCAATTGTCGGCGGAGCATATGTCGGCGGAGCATATGTCGTGTCACCCAAATTCATGCATATAAAAATGCAATGCCAAAAACAACATACGGTACGCGTAGATGTACCTTAGGTTTTCATTGTGACGTCATAATGCAATCTCTTTTGCAGCGCGCTCCAGAAATTAGTTATGACACGCGTGTGTCATAACCTCTGGCCATGGTGTCATAACAAAATTGACACCCCTGTCATGAACCATGATTAGCCAATTCAGCAACGCCGACGCGTATTTTACTAAGTCAGATGATATTTACAAATGTTACATGGCAGCTGATGCACTGTATTTTACTAAGTCAGGTGATAAAGCTTGATAGGACCCCTCCCGTGCATGCCATGGGTCCAGGTTTGGAGCCTTGAATTACACCACAAATTTGCGCTTTTGGTAGTTGTGTGAATTGTTTGTTTATGTAAAGGAGCTGGATCTAAGTGATATTCCCCTTTGCATATTTTGTAAAAACAATTCCATCTTTCAATTACATTTGAATACTTTAACCTACACATATTATGACAAAAGCATTGACACATTAAAATTGTGTATATCATTGTTTTGGATGCCGTTAGCCCACCCCCCTCCCCCCTCCCCTCCAAAAAAAGATAATAACTACAAATAAAAATCAATAATGAAATCAATAAAAAATAAATAAATACATAAATAAGTAAAATAAAATGAATAAATAAATAAATATATACATAATTCAATAAATAAATAATTCTTCTGATTCTTCGTTTCCTTTGCTGTAAAAAGAGACGAACAGCCGCGGACTATTTAGTAAATTTATAAATTTGTTTTGTACTAAATTCTGAAATATGTGGACTACATCACTGCTTATGAATAATTCATTATGATTTGCTTTAACATTTGAGGGAAAAACAACGAGCCGGAAGGCCAGGCCACATCCATGACATCATCACCCGAGCCCACTATCATCTATGCGCAGAACGACTGTGCGCATTAACATAAACCACTGAGGCAGACGTAGCCAACCTCTTCCAACTGATTGGGGGGGGGGGGGGGGGGGGGGGGGGGTAAACATTTGTAAATTTATTTATTTTATTATTATTATTGCTCACTTTACTACCCTCCGCAGAGCCCCGTAGCGCCAACTCTACTTGAACACATCAGCTCGACCATCGACTACATCCTCTCAAATCAACCCGATAGTGGCATCTTGATCATGGGAGACGTCAACCGACTCGACCTCGCGACGATATTATCAGATGACATGATCCAGATCGTCGACAAGCCAACCCGCAATGATGCAATCCTGGACAAAATCATAACCAACATGGCAGATCACTACAAAACCATCGAGATTGGCCCTCCACTGGGATTAAGTGACCACAACTGCGTCTTCCTGAAAACGAAAGCTCCCGAAACACGCGATAATACATGCAAGCGTCAACTCGTAAGACCAATGCGAGACAGTGACATTCGCGACTTCGGTGTATGGATTAGCGAACACGACTGGAATGAAGTCTACAGCGCCACCGACGTGGATGACCAATGCACGGCCTTTTACGACACCATAAACCGAGCACAAGACAAGTTCTTCCCTGCAAAAGCCATAAAAAAGCACAACGATGATAAACCCTGGCTATCTACACACATCAAGACACTCGTTTCCAAACGACAAAAGTCATTTCACTCTGGAAGAGATTCAAAATGGAAGCACTATCGAAATAAAGTAAAACGAGAAATAAAAGCAGCCAAAAGAAAACATCGAAGGGATGTCGATCGTCTGAAACACTCAAACCCCCGAAACTGGTACCGAGAAATTCGCATGATTACATCTGGTACAAAAACGCAAACTACAATCGAAGTTGAAAACGTGGATCGCGATGACAATATAGGCATAGCCAACGCCATATGCTCGCAATTTACATCTGTCATCAATGACCTTGAGCCCTTGAACACCACCAACCTTCCATCATACCTACCGTCACAACCGATACCAGACATTGAACCGTGGAAAGTATACCAGCAGCTGAACAAGATAAAAACAAAGAAAGCATCTGGCCCAGATGGAATCACAGCAAAACTAATTAGAACTTTTTCATACGAACTATCTAAACCGCTTACACACTTGATCAACTCATCGTACAAACAACAGACCGTCCCACAGCAGTGGAAAAAAGCGATAGTTGTACCACTACCGAAATCATCGCCGCCATCAATCGACAATCTACGCCCAATCGCCCTGACAGATCACTTTTCAAAAGTGGCAGAACATTTCATTGCGCAATACACCTTAGCAGCAATGATTCCAAACATGGACAAAGCCCAATTCGGTAATTTGAAAGGGACTTCAACAACACACTGCCTAATAGACATTATCCATACCCTGCATTCAAACGCTGATCGTCCAAAACAAGCATCTTCTGTCTTGATTACCGACTTTTCCAAAGCGTTTGACCACATCGACCACACGATCGCAGTTAAACACCTATTAGAAATGGGTGTCCCCCCTTGCTATGTGTCATGGATCAGCGACTTCCTTGTAAACAGAAAACAAGCAGTTCGATACAGCGGAACGCTCTCAGATTGGTACACGCCGGCGTCCCGCAAGGAACAAAACTGGGACCAATCGTCTTTCTAGCGGTGATCAACTCTGCCCTAGCCACTACCGACGAAAACATTCGACGATTCAAATACGTCGATGACCTCACCATCATAGAAACGCGGCCTAGCAACGAACCATCACAACTCGCCGATGTTTTGGATGAACTTCACACGTGGGCCACACACAACAACATGTGCTTGAACCCGAAGAAGTGCGCATGCATGGACGTTTGTTTTTCGAGACAAAAGCCCGACCCTCCCGCTTTGTTGTTGACCGATATCACCATCAAACAATGCACCACAGTCAAACTACTCGGCGTGTTCATCCAAGCAGACCTGAAGTGGGACACACACGTTACTTCAATGATCAAACGTGCTAACAGTCGCCTATTCATGCTTCGGAAGTTGAAATACCACTCTTTGGCCAATGACGACTTAGTAACTTAGTATCTTCAAATCCTTTGTGCGCCCGATCGCAGAGTAATACGCCGCCCCAGTTTGGACGGGCAGCATCACACAACAGCAACTCAACGACTTAGAACGTATCCAGAAGCGCGCGTGCCGGATAATCCTCGGTCCCGACTACACTAGCTACAATGAAGCGTTGCAGCTATGCGGACTGGACTCGCTGGAAAGCAGACGAACTGAATTGTGCGTATCCTTCGCAAAAACGTTGCCATCGTCTGTCCTTCGCGACCTCCTACCTGCGCAACGAAAGGAAACAACTAGATACAACCTCAGAAACTCTGAAAGCAGAACAGAATTCAAATGTAAAACTGAACGATTTAGGAAAAGCCCGTTACCATACCTGACGAATCTCTTAAACACACAAACCTGATAGAACTCTCGAAAAGGAACTCTAGTTGTGAAAAAGACTTCTGATAGTAAATAATAATATAATCTAAATTCATATGATTGAATAATGAACACTATGAAGATATTTTGAAATACCTTTTTACCTGTCGTTAATACAAATTTATGCATAATTTATGCCAAATTTCTAAACTCTTGCAAATTTTTAAACTCTTGCAAATTTTTACTCGTATGCCAATTTTTACTCGTATGCCAATTTTTTATTCATATGCCAATTATTTAAGACGTTCCAATTTGTAATTGTTCTATATGTCTTTCAATATAATAGTCTTGGGGAGCATGAATGCCCCCCCCCCCCTTCTCTCCTTGCTTTTGTTATGTCTAGTGGGCTCGTGCAATGGTAATGGTTGTGACTATTAATAATTAGCTAAGTGCATGAAGGTGTGTGTTTGTAATTGCGAGTCAATGTGTACTTGAACGTATAGTATGTGTGCGTGTGAGTGTGTGTATGGTTGTTTGTGAATGCTTACAAGCGGTGCGTGTTTGTCTGTCTCTGCTATGTTTGACACGTGATTATCCGTGCGTGTTCACTTGTCTGTAATGTGTGTGTACGCTACGAATGTGCATGTGTACAGGTGTATGAGTGTGTGTTTGTAAATGCTTATAAGCGGTGCGTGTTTGTCTGTCTTTGCTATGTTTGGCACGTGATTATCCGTGCGTGTTCACTTGTCTGTAATGTGTGTGTACGCTACGAGCGTGCATGTGTAAAGGTACAAGCAAAGTGTGACCTTGGTGTAGACCATGTGAGTGTATCTTGATGCATAACATGATTGCTTATGTAGTATAGTATGCAAATGTACGAGTTTAATCAATGGGCGTAGTCCCGTCATTGGTGCCTTTTCATCAGGGGATGATCTACTCATTCACCCCCCCCCCCCCCCCCCCTCATGAATGGGCATTACGTACGGATCTGCGCCCATGGAATTATGCGGAGTGTTTTATAAATGCGTGCGTTTGTGTTTGTGTTTGTGTTTACATGCAGCATGTATACATGCAGCATGGTATGCGAGTGTCCAGTATGTTTTGTGCGTATCAACACAAAAAGATGTGCGTACCGAGTGTGTGAATATAGAATGTGTTAGATAATACAAGTTTGTGATTGTTGCTGTGTATGCGAACCAACCATGCACGTTGCCCTACTAGTTCACCCTATGTTTTGTATTTTTGAAAGTCAATTAAGATATATTATATTATACATGTGATTATGTTCTCGTATATGTAAAATTATTTTATTATATGTAGTTTGTACCCTTGTATATTGTTTGCAATTCTATATTATATCTTTGTAAAACTACCTCAATTCGGCCTGCGGGCTGCCATGGTAGTTGCTTTTATACCCAAAATAAATAAATAAATAAATATAAATAAATAAATTATTATTATTATTATTATTATTATTTGTATTTATTTTTTTTTTTGGGGGGGGGGGGGGGCGGACGATGTGGGTAGGTATGTACACTTCATGTATTGTTTTTATCTTACCTAATATGAATGTTAACCCTTTATGACAGATGAATGTATTGACTTTTCGGTGCATATTGATGTGGGGGGGGGGGGGGGGGGGGCACGTTACCATGTCCTGTCCCCCCCCCCCCCCCCAACTTCGTTTGGCTACGCCACATACCGACGACATTGTCGCACCGTTTCTAACGCAACGGGCGATATAAACAAAGGCGCGTCTACAGCAGGATGCGTCAGGCCGCTCTCCATCTCAACAACTGTTTCATTAGTCTAACTTGAATTTTCGAAACAAGAACTGAGTCTGTTTGGTCTGACACATCACGAACAATCAAAATGGTGAGCCTTAGTTTGATTTTCTTAATTTTAAAGTATTTATTTTGAATAAGCCTGCCGGATTACGCAGTTTATATTAAACAATCAATTAAAAATTAAAATGCAAAGTAAAGTGTAAGCCTTTTGGAGATAATAATGGTTCTTTAGCAGGTGGATTAAGCCTTAAAATGCAAAGTGTAGACAATAATTGCCTAATTATACATTTTGTATGAATATGTGCGTGTTATTTTGAGTAATACTGTTCATTTAGTCAGTTACTATTGTGATTAAGTATGTTTATGAACAAAACGTATTTTTGTATGTATGTTCAATTGTTCATGTTATGCACTATGTATGCAATTTGGAGTAATACATATCACTTAAAACAAACAAAAAGTGTTTGTATGTGCGGCAGTGCGGGTTCTTCGTGCGTGCGGGTCTGTGTGTACCTGTGTGTTCGTATGATCGAGTGTGCAAAGTGAGATCTAAAGTTGAATAAACTTCATAATTTAACCCTAATAAGGCTGGGAACGCATAATGGCACCTCTCCGTCCGCATTTGTCCGGATTGCTCTGCAACGCGTGAACATGTCACCCCAAATTGTGTAAATCAGAACATTCATCAATATGTCACGTGACCATGTGTCTGCTTGTCACCCCGAAAATTGCAAATTTTCGTGATTTGTGTAAAAAACAAAAATAAATATTATGTATCCTAACAATATATCTTTAACATTGTTTGTTTTCATTTGGGATGTTTATTTGGGGGCTCACCCCAGTTGAATGATAGTAAGATTTTTAATAAAACACCCCCAAAACCCAATAAATGTATACATTGAAACACAAAATTAATACAAACTTAAAGGTAGTGTTGAGTATTATTTCCCGAAGTGCCCCCCCCCCCCCCGATATTTTTTTGTGAGATAATGAAAAACTGACTGTCAAATTCGAAAGAACATACAATTTTAATGACAGAATAAACTTTATTTGATCAAAATCGGTTCAGAAGCGGCTGAAATATCCATAAATATATTTTTATTCAAAATGGTCTTCACCGGCAATCACCGGGCGATATTTAGACTTTTTAGAAAAATTTCAAAAATGCTCGAAGACTACTTTGAAAAAAAAATCAGAATAGGTATTTAAAAAGTCGTTGATGATATCTCTATTGAATCATTATTTTAACCAACATTACATGCACAATTTTGTATGAAAAAAGGCTAAAACTAATGATTTTGTTTAAATAGCGCCCTCCTGAGTTTTAACGGCTCTTTTTGAATGATAACAGGGGTTTTACTTAGTCGTTTGCAATTGTGTATACTTTTCGAGCATGGTGAAGTTATAACTATTACTTTGTACCGTAATGGTGCAGGTTTTTGTTACTAAAGTTAACAACCTTTTAACCCTTTAAGAAATCATAAAAACAAGAGACAATATAAAAGCAAAAAAGTAAGCCGTAGAAAGACCTCAAATGTTCCGTCCTTTTTTTTTTTAGGGGGGGGGGGGGGGGGGGGTGGGTATACATTGAGCCCCCTTCCGTATTTGTTTAGTTGCAATTCGTATCGTTTTTGTTCGATTTTCAAACAATTTTGGACTGTTCCTAAAATGTTTTGCAAACAATTTTTGTTACGGTACTTCCCGTTTCTATTTACGCGACAGAGCAGAGCATTGTGCACAATGTGCCATCTCGTCCTGGAACCCCCCCCCCCCCCCCCCCCCCCCCCACCCCCACCCCCCAATACAAGAAAACGGGCTTGATAGGTTAAAGGTCAAATTCAGCCTGTTTATGTTATTGTTTTTCTTTTTCTTTTATTTATTTAATTTTCTTCAGGACAAACGCTTGTTTCTCATCGTGCTGCTCGTAATGAAAGGTATGTATTAAATAGCACAAACATTTGAACTATCTATATACCTGTTTAATATGGGGACATCTGTATCATGTCTCAAGTGTCGATATCAATTACAACAACGAAATGGTCAAACTTGATTTATGTGATTAAATCTTGTACTGTGTAATCACTGTTGGCATGCTAGAAAGTTACATTAAAGGGGGAGTACAGTTTTGGTAAGGCTTGTACTTTGTAATCACTGTTTGCATGGTAGAAAGTTACATTAAAGGGGTAGTACAGTTTTGGTAAGGCTGAACCTTTAGCAACCAAAACTTGCACCGTAACATTACAAACTAATATTTATAACTCCACCATGCTCGAAAGGTATACAAAATTACAAACGGCAAAGTAAAAAAGCCTGTTATCATTTAAAAGAGCCATCAAAACACATGTGGGCGCTCTCTAATTGGTTTCAACCATTTTCCATACAAAATTATGCATGTGATGTTTTTAATGAAATAGTAATGAAAGAGATTGATCATCAAAAACTATTTAAAAACCGCTTTTGAAAATCTTTGAAAAAGTGTAAGCATTTTTTAATTTTTTGTTTAAATCATCGAATAAATTTGGGGCCCAAATGTATTACGATCGGATATATTTATTGATATTTCAGCCATTTCTGAATTGATTTTGACCAAATAAACTTTACTCTGCCATTAGAATTGCATGTTCTTTCAAATACGACACTCGGTTTTTTAGTACCTCACAAACAAATTGTGTTGTTCAGTGCCCTCTCTACCAGAACTGAAGTACCCCTTTAATGGATGTTAATTTATATGTTGCGCACTTCCTTCCAATAAATGGCATATTTCTAGCATGACACTGGCCGCTATTAAACTCTCATATCCTCCACCCAAAGGCGGGAAAATAAAAGGTGAATACATGTGCTCCCACCAGCAACATATGTACTGCAAAATAATTCAACGAACATGAATTATAACAGACTAGGCGTATACGTCGCAAAAAAGGGGGTTAGGGTGCAAGGTCAATCGCTGGCGGGACACATGACCTTGGCAGACGAGCGTATAGCCAACCAAACATTAATGAACAGCATTTGAGAGGAGCGGGATTGCATGCGTATTATATATCAATCATAATTTCAATTAAACCCCTTATTCTCAAGTGGCACAAAACCTTAACGAAATAACAATTTCGTGCGTGTATTATTTTAAAATTAACAAAAACATAATTTGTGTTGTGGCAAAAAATGCCAATTTCGCCTGGCAGGGGCGAAAAATCCTATTCCAAAAACACCTTGTTTAAAGAAAAGAATGTTATCTTATTCCAAATCAACAAATAATGTAAGGTGAAAGAAAAAGGACCAAAATTCCCCTGCGACCCACGCGCGGCGTGCGATCAAGCAAGCTTCAGGCAATATAAATCCAACAAATTATCTCATCACCCCATAGTTTGTGGTGGTTGGGGTTGGTGGTGGATATTTTTTCTCTAATCAACATAGATCGACATGCTTTCCGAACAAACAACCATGAACGAATGAATCTACACAAATCTCCTAAACTTCTCCAATAGCTTTCCACGCTATACCGGCCATATTTATCAAACAAACATGTTTTGCCCAAATCAGTATCCAGGCAAAACGAGGTTCAATAACAAACAAAGATATAATTTCTAAATAAAAGTCAATACCATCCCAGAGAGGCAGGAAGCGGTATAGGGTTTCCAAACATCCATCTCAAGTTGAGGGGGATCGGCTGATAAGCCACTAACTTGTTATTCATAGTCTAATTGAACTTTACAATGCTAGTCTATTGTTCAGACTGTAAAGCGAATTATTTTATCACTAGCGAGCGAACCAAATCAAATCCCCCTTAATCCTCCCTAATGTGGTTTTCAATTTTCCTCCCGGCCGGTAAGCGGGCTAAATTCCCCCTAAATTCTTGGTTCTGGAGTTAGAGTAACGTAACTTAACACCTGTCATGTCTTGTCGCGTTAAGTTTGATTAACAAACTCAACAAAATAGTAGGGTGGTAAGGGGGCCCGTGACTGCATTTTGGAGTACAATTCTTTTACTTGACACAAATATTCCTTGGATCAAAAAAAGAACATTCATCCAAAGAGACACTTTGTATCTATGCAAATCAGGCCTAATTTCCATAATTTATGTAAATTTGTTCATGGAAATGGGATATTCCATACAAATTGGTGTTTTTATTGATCTGAAATAGAACATATTCCATGGATCAAAAGAAGAAAATTAATTCAAAGAGACACTCTGTATCTTTGCAAATTAGGCTTAATTTGAGTAAGTTATGCAAATGTATTCATGGGAATGGGATATCTATGACAATGGGGTTTTAATTAAGATATTTGACAGAACATATTCCTTGGATCAAAAAAAAAAATTAATCCAAAGATGCACTCTTTATCTATGCAAAGTAGGCCTAATTTCCATTATGTATGCCAATTTATTCATGGGAATGGGATATCTATAATAAACGGTTTATTTATTGTTGTATTTGAGAGATCATATTTCTTGGATCAAAAGAATGAAATTCATCCAAAGATACACTCTTTATCTTTGCAAACTAGGCCGAGGCTAATGTCCATAATTTATTCAAATGCATTAATAGGAATGGGATATTTTATAAATATTGTGTTTTTATTGGGATGTTGAGAACATATGAGACCCAGTCATAGAGAATGAGTATTAAGTCGGTGTGGGTCTTTAGTACATAGAGTCTCAAAATCATTACAAAATTCTCTTTTGCTGAATATTTGTAACTTTACGGAATTCGATTTGTACATGTTTCATCTACATTCTCTGAAAATTTCCTGTCCTTATTCGTAATGTTTACCGTACATAATGATTTTTCTTAGCAACCTTCATTTCGGTTTCGACCAGAAACTCGTTTTATCCGCGCTGGCTGTTCATGATCGACCGTGAAACGAACGCCACTAGCTATGTGTGATGCGACCGCGGCGCGGCGAGAGTAAACCACTGTACAGTGATTGGTCAAACTGACCTGAATAGTTGTATTGTCCGTACGTTGTATTATTTCCGGGAAGCGTTTGCAGCCTACTGTATAGTACCGCATTGAATCGCGCTGGGCAGTTATACCAACCTATTACTTGCATATCATAGCGCAGTGCGCAGCCTACCATATCCTACTCTATCAAACTGCGTTTTCTTTGTCTAGCAGTACATGCAGTGGTACAGCGTTGGTATATATATTTTGTTTCTAATCAACAAGTTTTCGTCAAAATATTACATTTAAAATATATATCACTGTAACTTTCAACAAGATTTCCAATTTACTCTATTATACAAAATTACAATTTATTCCGTATTATCAACATGACCACGCGATGCCTGTATTACGGTGATATAAGTAACGATTCGTTTTAGTTGGTTGAAATTATGAATTTTTTGAATGATTTATGAATTAATGCGAGCAGCGGAAATTAATTTATCAGATAAATAGATAGACTGCCAAAAATATCCAATTATCTAAGTGCAGGAGTATGCCTCTGTTTCTATTCCATTTTATTTTCACACGATACAAACCCGTACAGGGGTAATTATGCTAATGGCTGCCTAATCGCAAGGGTTCAACCATGGACTTATAAGTATTGGTTATCCTTCACTTTAGTGTTCTAAATTATTTATGTTCGCTTACTTCAGTCAACACTTCGACTATTAGACCGGCAGCTCAGAGGTCTTTTGTGCATCGAAAAGCGTACTGATTGTTGAACATATGAATATTTAGAGGAAAATGTAACAAAACCAACAATATGAGTCTCCCGGGCTGTACCTGGTGGGAAAGTAGCCCTTTGCGCCTCCAAAGTTTGACCCCTGGGGATTGTCCGATGCTTCTATTTGTTTGCGAATTTACTGTGTTCAACATTGCTCGCTACGGTGTAAGCGAAATAGTGGGGACACCTATTACAAAAGAATCGCTGATGCGGATCTTCAAATTTCGGAACATTTTACTTTGCCTGTTTTAAAAGACGAAATACACGTCGATTCATTGGGGATTATATCCATAACCTTTTGCAACTTTACAAATATGTCTTACAGATTATAGAATACATAATGATAGCACGTTTGCATATGCCAAAGGCCATATAAATACCTTTTGAATGAGCCCCATCACCAAAGCAACATCAGACATGGCTTCCACTTCCAAATGGATTTCACACATTAAAACAACACCCGTGTATAAATATACCGGGATGAAAACTAAAGTAAATAGCCAAATGCAGAGGAACCATGATGAGCGCATGGCATAGCGACGGAGGGGGGGGGGGGGGGGGGGGGGTTGACAAATGTGGTGACAATATAGAAATGTATCAATAGAGCCTTTACTCTGTGCAGTCATGTTCAGAGTGGCAGATGGTTGTCATGGGAAATCTTTTGCTCTCTTTCATAAGAACAATTTTACAGCTATTGCATCAAGGAATTTCTAATCGATGTAACAAGTAACCATTCAGTCCTTTCAATTCGATGAATACACGTCTTTCTCACTTGACCGTAGCATTGCACATATAATTGCCCTTTGTCTGACTTTGTGCAGCGATTTTGTTTTTCACTCTACGTGCATGACGTAGGGAAATGTGGAAGCTCCGCTTTTTAAAACATAACTTTTGCGAGTCGACTTTCAATATTCAGAGGCATCTGCAGGGTAATTTAACGGATGACATTTGTGGTTGGGCGGGGTGGGGGCTGGAAAAGGGGATATAAAGGAGTACTACGTTACCTGCTTGGTTTTAGGGTTTTAATTAAATATGAACAGAGAATGGGACTAGTGTCGAGAGGGGAGAAGGGGGAGGGCATAACAATGTTTTATGGATGGCTAGGGATAACCAAGCGGGGGCGGCTGGATAAGGGGATATAAAGCACCGTATGTTACCTGCTTGGTTTTAGGGTTTTAATTAAATATGAACAGAGAATGGGACTAGTGTCGGGAGGGGAGAAGGGGGAGGGCATAACAATGTTTTATGGATGGCTAGGGGTAACCAAGGGGGGGGGGGGGGGCTGGATAAGGGAATATAAAGGAGTTATGTTACCTCTTTGGTTTAAGGGTTTTAATTAAATATGAATAGAGAATGGGACTAGTTTCGGGAGGGGAGAAGGGGGAGGGCATAACAATGTTTTATGGATGGCTAGGGGGCACCGCCAATCGCTTTATGGACCCTCTCAAAAGACTGGGGGCTCCTAATTTGCATAGATACAGAGTGTCTCTTTGGATGAATTTTCTTCTTTTGATCCAAGGAATACGTGTGCCAAGTAAAACAATCTTACCCCAAACTGCCGTGAACACCCATATTTTTGGCCCTTAACAACCCTACTAAAAGAAAACATACACACGAACAGATTCAACGGGATGAAGTGAACAAATGAATTCATTGATGTTATTGGTAGTTATCTATTTCCGCTTGGTCACGGTCACAACTGAAGTTAGATTTCTTTCTTCTTTCGTTGATACCACAGGTCGCCTTTGCGACGAGTGCAACCGCTCCATCCGGTGTTCCAACATCACACTTCCCGGAGGCAAGGTTGTGAGCATAGTTCCCAAGACTGCGACTTCGAGGGGAAAACGCATCCCGGTCCTGGCCCAGACCGGCCAGGTCAATCTGGTTTGCTCTTTACCAGGTTCGTACTGATCCTTTGCCATAAAACCCTTCAAGTGATCCAGATATTTCTTAAATTCAACCAACATCACGTTGAACTTTCCACACTTCTATTAAATTATGTTGTTTTTCTTGTTTGTAATATAGGTAATGATAACATATTGCATAATTTAAAAATGATCAGAATAACCGAATCAATTTAAGGAAATTTCATAATCGAAATTGTTTTTTTTTACACTAACTTCTTGTCTGACTCAACCAAGATAAATGGAACCTAGATCATTACGTGCCAATGTCACATTTTTGTGAGTTACAATACACACAAATGTCATAGAGCATTAACATCCCTGGCACGTTAAGAGTTGAATTAACGTTTTAAGTGAATGTACCAACATGTTTGCTTAATTATATGAGAATCTCGTTTCAAAATGAAATCGATAGTGGAATACCTGAAAAATTACACGCCCTTTGTTTAAGAAAGAGTATGCATGTATGCATGGAAATGATAGGACAATCTAATTTAAAGCACCGTGGTACATATTATTTTGGAAATCCAGCTAGCTTAATACAATTTGTTATGACATGGCTAAAAGAAGAAAAAAAAAACGGTTTAAGTCTGTACGTAATGCTCATACAGACAAGCCTAGTTCGGAACCTGGATATTGCTTTTTGATCGCTAAATAGTATGATCCGAAATGGACTTTACATGTAACTAAGCTAGCAGGGTTTTACAAATATTAGCCAGGACCTCGGGTAACAACTATGCAAGTGACATTTCTCAGTTGCCCACCACCTTGTTTAATTCAGATTGTCTTAGAAACCCGTGTCCATATGGCCAATGTGTTGAGACCGAGGATGGGTTCTCCTGCGTGTATCCGTGCCCGGCCTCCTTGACTCGTGAACAATGTGAAGCGGGTATGTCAAACCTACTAATATGAAATAATTGTATGAATGTACTAGTTTTATATTCATTGTTATTAATCATGGAGGTGTTTTACAAAGATCCCCAATCGAACCAGTCAAAATAATTGTTGGACTTAAAGGGTACTACTACCCATAACTCTTTAGTATTCCATTCCATCAACAATTTCACCAAAATATGTTTCCAGAAAAGAAAAAAAATAATTGGAAAACGCATCACCATTCTAAAGCATGCGTTCATGGGTCTGAATGTACAAGACTAATTTGTCCAGAGCCAACGAATCGCCCGGGATTTTATTGTCTCCAAACGTACGCGTGAATAGCATTGGCGCACTCGCAAATGTTTGGCCTGTACGGAAACAGGAAATAGTAATGGTTCCGTAAGTGGTGGAAATTAATTGCTTTGTTTATGAATTACACAACGCTTTGCAAAATGTTGGGTATCTATTTATTATCACAAAACGGTACCAAACACATAATTATGTGTTGTTCTTCGCCTGGTGGTCCCCTTTAACTTGTATTGAATGCCATTTGTAGCTTCTGAACTAGACATAGTCAAGAGAGCAAAATGGGAATGTTTTGAATGTTAGGCAAATATAATATTGATAACTTGAAATTTGTTTGATAAAAGAAAATGTTAATGACTTTTATCAAAATTTAAGTCCTGTTTCAAGAATTTGTTTAACAATTCAACAGCGAAACTAATGGCTTTCCATAATTGTTAAGTCAACTTAGTGCTACGTTCGACTTGCGATCTTTAGGCAGTTTTCGATTGCTTAGACGAGGTCCGTTGACCTGTCGTCCCAGTGAGGTACCACAATGAATTGACTAGGCACGTTGACTGTTCTTGACCGTTTCGATTTCACACGACGACGCGTGTTCAAATCTCTGGACAGTTACGACATGCAGCACTCACGCGAAAGTTGCAGATAAGATGTGTTTTAGATCTAATACAGTCAAACCTGTGTATAGTGACCTCCAAATGGAAACAATAAAAGTGGCCGCTATAAACAGGTGACCCTTATGGACAGGTTCTATAAAATAGTTTAAAGTCAAACCTCTGTATAGTGACCACTCAATGACAACCATGACATTTTTACTAAATTGCAAGTGACCTTCATAGACAGGTACCAAAATATTGTTTACAATCAAACCTGTGTATAACGACCACCAAAGGGATACTCACAATTGGCCCGTACAAACAGGTGTCCATTACAGACAGGTTCCAAAATATCGTTTACAGTCAAACCTGTGTATAATGACCACCAAAGGGAAAATATCCCCTTGGTGGTCGTTGTTTATATTTTAAACAGGTGTCCATTACGAACAGGTTCCAAAATATAGTCAAACCTGTGTATAATGACCACCAAATGGAAATTTAAAAATTGGCCACTATAATCAGGTGACCATTATAGACAGGCTCCGAAATATCGTTTACAATCAAACCTGTGTATAACGACCACCAAATGGATACACACAATTGGCCCGTATAAACAGGTGTCCATTACAGACAGGTTCTAAAATATCGTTTACAGTCAATCCTGTGTCTAATGACCACCAAAGGGATATAATCAATTGGTCGCTTTAAACAGGTGTCCATTACAGACAGGTGCCAAAATATATTTTAGTCAAACATGTGTAATATGACCACCAAATGAAAAACAAGAAAATTGGCCGCTATAAACAGGAGACCTTTATAGACCAGTTCCATCAAATCATATACAGTTAACCCTTTGTACGGTATAGTGACCACCCAAGGGCAACAAGACTTGTGGGCGCTATAAACAGGTGACATTTACAGACAAAGTCCATAAAACAGTATACTGTCTAACCTGTGTATAGTGACCACCCAAAGGAAACAATGGGAGTGGGCGCTATATTGAGGTATCTTATATAGACAGACTCCATAAAATTAAAATCACATAATCAAACATGTGTATAGTGACCACCCAATGCAGACAAGAAGTGTGGACGCTATTAACAGGTCACATTTATAGACAAGTTCATTTAAATCATATAGTACAGTTAACCTGTTTACAGAGACCACAAAAGGGAAACAAGAAATAGGTATACAGCTATTTACGATGTGTTTCGTAACCAATTAGTGCTTATCGTCACATATCTAGACCGACGGCAAAACAGGGGTTTACGCGTACTAGATTTCTGGTACGAACTACGGGCATGTAGATACGCATGCGCACTGCTTAAAAAAACGACGTCATCGTACTAGTCCACTAGTCAAGGCACAAATCGAAAAGTCCGTTTTGTAAAACACCTCCGTATCTAATACCCCCGTCACACCGAGCAGCGCTTCTACTGTGCTCTTACTGCGCTCTGAAAGATATGGAAGCGCGAGGCGAAGTATATATTATAAGAACGAGTTGAGAATGCAGTGAGAGATGCGTTCATTGTTATCCATTAGCCTCAATGGTACACGTATCTGCGATCACGCGGCGCTCCCAAAGCGTTGTACGGTCTCCGAGAACGAGGGAGGGGATTGCGATGCGTTACCGTGAACGTTAAAAAGCTCCCTGAGCAAAACTTCAGAGCACCAAACCTCTGCGCTTGTTTTAAACACACCCAAAACAAACATAGGGAGTTTGGCGCTCTAAACTTTTGTTCAGAGGGTATTATCTATTCACGCATGTGAAATAAACTTCCCATTCATTCCTCTTTGAACAAAAGACATTTCGCAGATCTATTCCAGTGCAGCTTGCGATCAGCTTGCGATCAGTGCACACTATACCTATATCACATTGCGAAGTTTCGCTTGTACGTGTAGCAACCGCCCATAGAAGGACGAGCCAGGAGCAACCCTCGATTCATTCGAGTGCGACAAAAAGTTCGCGCAAAATCACATTTGGGGAAAACTCGTGTTATTTCTGGCCAAAACGTGGCGTAGCGTTTCTAAAGCCCGGCGCAGACAGAGCCGACTTACTAAACAAACTGGAGGCTGAACTGATTGGGGGCACACACTATACACCCCCAAAGCCATGATATCATGCACTTGAACCCCCAAAAGGGCCCTTTTTTCATCACGGGGGAGGGGGCGGGGGGGGCTTGAAGGGTTTACCCCCCCCCCCCCCACACCACCCCCTTCCCCCTGGCTACGCCTATGTCCACTAAGTAATGTGTGGAAAGATTGTGTTTAATGGATGTGCAAAATGCAAAGTAATATTCATTACATGTATCTTATTGCACTGACTTTGTACAAGGTTTGAACTCTTTAATCGTTTAGATGTTTTAACGAAAGGAAAATTCGAAATCCGCAACCTCTCCTACTCTTCTATTTTTAATACGAATACAACAAGTATGACAATGTATAGGAGAACCGCTGGAGTTTTAAGTTTTATGGATTTGGACAATGTAAATTCGTGGCACTTTTGATTTTGAATAATCAAAACGTATGATGTGGAGGCTTTACGTCATGAAGCGCAAAGTCCCTGAAGGTCCCTAACAAGTAGACATTGGTGTACTAATTTAATTTGTACATAGTTCTGAAAATTAAGTTTAAATTTATTGATTGATTGTGTATCAACTATTGTGAATTACGCAACACAGACACACCAACCTTTCACCTATCTTCTGCTTCCATATGGAAAAAAATCCATGAAATAGTTTTAGAATTATTCTGAATCAAAACAGCCAAGAGTTCTACGATATTTAACTTCAACGTACAGTAGAGTGCTGAGCTGACTCGACCTGATCCGACCGACCGGACTGTGGCAATGTTACTAGCTTTTTAAAGTCGCTTGAGTCTAAATCAATCCCTGGGGTGTTCCACACAGGTTCTTAATTGAACTTAGGGTTAGCGCTAAGTTGGACTATCTAGCAGTTATGGAAAACTGTCAGTTTCTTTGTACAATTTTGGTATCGGCTTTTGTTTTACTTGTAAGAGGCGTACATTTACAACAAAATTAGTACGCATTTGTTCGCATCGAGAGCATTGAAATTATTGATTTAAATGTTTGTAGCAAGTTTCAAATACTTGCATTTTGTCTTGGGAATAATATCTGTTATTTAAAGGATACGAATAGCCTACCATAAATTAATAATATTTGTGAAACAACCCCCCCCCCCCCTCACAATCACTGGAAATCTGTTCAATGAATCATTTACGCATTTGTTTGTATGCACAGTGAATTATGTACATTTATGCTACAATACGCTCATCAAAAATACAAAGATAGCCTGCGATTCCTGTAAAATGGTCATATGCGATCGATCGACATAGCTACGGTCTTAATTTTAAATTAAGATTTACTTTTGCACAAAAAAGTGATATTTCTATTGTCTATTTAAGGGAGCTTGTCGAATAAACTGGACATCGGTTATCCCCGTGTAAAACGCTTATCGTGCTTTGTATAAAAATCGCCAGACCGATTGCCCTCGGTTTTTTCATAGACCATACTGGATTCTCAACACAACACAAAGATATAAATGGCCGCGGTCTTATGTGCCTATATGACGTTTTCCGTCATTTGTATAGATATTCCGATATCCTCCGTGTGCC
Source organism: Echinarachnius parma (assembly GCA_037951105.1). Classification (NCBI taxonomy): domain Eukaryota; kingdom Metazoa; phylum Echinodermata; class Echinoidea; order Clypeasteroida; family Echinarachniidae; genus Echinarachnius; species Echinarachnius parma. The sequence goes on along the minus strand of JBAMJV010003585.1, from coordinate 32,814 downwards.
AGAAAGCTAAAACTAAATGCCCTCGGTTTTATATAGCCCACTATCCATACAACACACATATTTGGTGAAGTTGTTCTCTTTCGTTCGGCGTGGGCTATAGAAAAACCGAGGGCATTCAGTTTGAGATTTCTTGCACACGGACATCGGGATCTCTATAAAGATCGCGGGAAGCCTCTTTTAAAGGGGCCCTGCAACCCAAATACATGTTGACCTCTGTTCATCTGTATAAGTGTACATATTCAATATTTGTAAACGGTTTGACCCAAATATGTTTTGTATATTTTTAAACATTTTATCATTTATTTGTCTTCATGTTGCTAAGCCCCATCTCCTAAAAAACGCTCCAGAGCAAATTCTATTGTTGACCTGCAGTGACATCATTTGTCAATCACTGGTCAGCTACCATGAGATTAACAAAAGATGAAAGTGCAAAAAGATTAGGCTAATCACAATAGCATCACACGGTTGAATAGAATACCAACTCGCACAACTTCAATTACAATAGCTGTTGCTATGTCAGAAGAAAAGCACCGTCTAAGCTATTGCATGGAGGTATGCAGGGCATGCTTTTGTGTGGATGTTCTTTTTGTACTTTCATCTTTTGTTAATCTCATGGTAGCTGACCAGTGATTGAAAAATGATGTCACTGCAGGTCAACAATAGAATTTGCTCTGGAGGGTTTTTTAGGAGGTGGGGCTTAGCAACATGAAGACAAATAAATGATAAAATGTTTAAAAGTATACAAAACATATTTGGGTCAAACCGTTTACAAATATTGAATGTGTACACTAATACAGATGAACAGAGGTCAACATGCATTTGGGTTACAGGGCCCCTTTAGGCCCTTCGCACACAGAGCCGACTCGACCCGATCCAACTGGTTTCCAGTCAGGCTAGAGTCGTTTTCGCTCATTCGGAGCCGATTCAACATATCCCTCCAATGATCTCTGACTGGTTCTTGATCGGCAAAACAGGAGTCCTGAAGCTATGAATACTGAGCTGAACCGAATGAAAACCAGTCGGATCGGGTTGAGTCGGCTCTGTGTACGGAGGGCTTTAGACGAATACAACCGCAGCTCATTATATCTGTGTGCTCTTGTTGAGAACCCAATGTGGGCTATACCAAAAACCGAGGACATTCAGTCTGGCGTGCGAATGCTGGGATATCTCTACAAAGCTCGATAAGCGTCTTAGACGAGGAAAGCCGATGACCAATTCATTCAATAAGCTCCCTAAATGTGCTCTTACATATATCGTTACACTAATATTGACGACATTATCTTCTATTTGATTTTGTCATGGAATGTATTTCACTCATATGTTTTATAATACGCTCATTTTGGTAATGAAAAATAATACAACACAATTTCGGAAGACTACATTGGTTCATATTACAAAAACAAGCCTAGAAATTAAAATCAACATGTATTTATGTAAGACAGGTATCTGACCTTTCATCAACCCAAAATAAGTCAAATAATAAAATAACACAACTTTGCTAATAAATTAACAGAAAATAATTCCAATAACACCATTCGTCCGAAGAGTCCGTTAACCAATGCATACAATGATGTAATTTGTTTAATTATTATTACATGAACTCATTGACACATCATTAAGGGTGACACTTCTAAAGTTACAACAGAAGATATATAATTATGTTCTTACTGTAGCAACCATAAACATAATACCTTTAGTACAGTTAAATTGGGTAAGCAATCATTATGATTTATCCAGGACGATTTATCCATACGCTTTCGTGAATAGACACAAGAGTTCATATTTTATGGGCACTCGAATTCGCGAATGTGCAGTAGCGCCAGCATAAACTACGTGCCATTTTGAATGACCATTGATGAAACGGTATGCTCTTTGTGCAAATTCCCTTGCTTCTACGTGATTTTGAACGACTATTTACGAATTCGAATGCTGCCTTGACACGGCGATCGCAAATCGCGCGAATTCGTTTTCTCCTATTATCAATTTGAATGGCACAATCGCGAAATTGAGCGGAAAAAACCTATACTATTACCGAAATAGCAAGCAGCCCTTTGTAAATTCCTAAGCAGAACTAGAAAGATTGGTTGAATAATGAAAGAAAACAATAAGACGATCTCTGGTGGCGAATAGCAATAATCAACATGTCTGCAGGTGAAAAATAGTTTAACTGGTTACCGGTAGTCTTTGTCGTTTTAGGCCGGGCTCAAGTAAAGCCACTGTTGAGAATTCGGGGCAGTGTATTTTGACTTTAGGTAGATGTCATTCGATTAAACACCGGTATCCCCAGCACACCCCCCCCCCCCCTCATAAAATCATGGGAACGCTGCTGGGTTGGTCGATTCGCTCCCTCGCCGAAAATGGTCGAAATGATGCATTATCCCCCAATAGCGAAAATAAATCGATGTCTATTTAAAACTTTTCAATCAAATTGGGGAGCTATCTAGGATTTCGAATTTTAAAGGGGTAGTACAGCTTTGGTAAGGCTGAAATTTAGTAACCAAACCCTGCACAATAACATTACAAACTAATAGTTATAACTCCACCATGTTCGAAAGGTATACAAAATTACAAACGACTAAGTAAAAAGCCTGTTATCATTCAAAAAGAGCCATTAAAACACAAGAGGTCGCTTTCTAAAAAGGCATTGATTTCAACCATTTTTCATACAAAATAATGCATGTGATGTTCTATTAAAATAATGATTAAGTACATGGATCATCAACAACTATTTAAAAAACGCTTTTGAAAATTTTTGAAAAAGTGTAAGCATTTAAAAAAAATTTTGTCAAAAATCAGCTAATTATTTGGGCCCCAAATAATTATAGGTTAAAATATATTTATTGATATTTCAGCCGTTTCTGGACCGATTTTGACCAAATTAATCAAGTTTATTCTGCCATTAAAATTGCATGTTCTCTCAAATTCGACACTCAGTTTTTCATTATCTCAAAAAAAAAAATTGTGTTGTGCAGCGCCCTCTCTACCAAAACTAAACTACCCATTTAAATCTACTGCGTTGATCAATACACATGTCAGAAGTATGAAAACAGCCAGATGTTAATCCGCCAGGATCGAAACATAATGATACTAATGATAATTAATTCATATCGCGCATTGTTGATCTAGAACGTTCAAAATCGGAAGCCATCTTGGATTTGATAAATAACTTTTTCTTCCTGTTGAGACGGCGAGTTTATGGGAAATGGGAAGAAATGATCATATCGGTTATAAATAGACATATGCCTATCAAAACCAAACGCACGCGAATGAAAAACTTCTCCATGTATGAATGAAACAATATTTAATTTGATTAAGAAACGAGATACAATGAAGGAGAAAGCGATTTATAAGAATAATGATCAGTAATGGAAAAAATATACAAAAATGAGAAATAGTGTTACATCCATCATTAGAAAAGAAAAGAAGAATTATTATAAGAAAAAATTGTCTGAATGTTCAAATAAAAATCAGACATGGAAAGTTCTTAAATCATTTCTTCCAAATAGTAATAACGTATGGTTGACTACTCCAAGCACTGATGATTCTTACATTCAAGCATTTTGCAAGTGTTGCGAGTAAATTGTTGAATAATCAGAGTGATACAAATATACCTTCCTATGTGTGTAGGTCAGTACCATGTGATGATATATTACATTTTAATGTTGTATCTGAGGCTGATGTAATGATTGAAATACTAAAATTAAAGAATAAAAAGTCAGTTGGAATTGATGGGATATGTATACACATGCTCAAAACTTGTGCTGATATTTTGCTTAAATCTATAACGCATTTGATAAATAAATCAATCGTGCATGGCAGAGTACCTAGAGTATGGAAAATCGCAAAGGTGATACCAATTCATAAAAAGGGTGACAAATCGAATCCGGATAACTACAGACCAATTTCGTTATTGCCATGCATTACTAAAGTTCACGAACGAGTTATACAATTACAATTGTTACATCACCTTCAAACATATAATATTCTTGTACCTGTGCAGTCTGGGTTCCGAGCAAAGCATTCTATTGTAACTGCTTTGGTTAAAGTTACCGATGAATGGTTAATGGCAATGGACAAAGGAGCAATTTTTGTAGATTTGCGTAAAGCTTTTGATATGGTTGATCATGCATTGCTCATTAAGAAATTATCGAGTATTGGTGTAACAGGCACAGCCTTAAATTGGTTCGAAAGTTACTTATCAGAGAGAAGAATAGTAACTGTAGTAAATGATGCTACCTCTAATGAAAGAAGTTTATCTTATGGTGTGCCACAGGGCTCAATTTTAGGTCGTTTATTGTTTACCATATTCATTAATGATTTACCTGACATATTCAAGCGATCTTCAGTTCACCTCTATGCTGAAGATACTGTTATATATTTCTCACATGGAGATGCTAAAGATGTTCAGTGTGTTTTAAATAGTGAAATGCTAAAGTTAGATGATTGGATGCGTACAAATAACTTGTTTGCTTTTTGGAACAAGATATATGTTATCAAAGTGTAATGACATTGATATAAAAATCAGAGATAAGTGCGTTGAACAAGTTAAAAGCACAAAATATCTTGGAATTCACATCGATAGAGAGTTGAAGTGGGATATGCATATTGAAAGTATGTGTCAGAAAATTGGTAGACTTGTAAACTTTCTTGGTAGATTACGTTATACTATTAATGAATCTAACCTGAATGTCATTTATAAATCTGTTATACTTCCTCATTTTGATTATGGAGACTTGGTTTGGCAATCTGCTTCAAAATCTTCTCTTTTGTTATTGCAAAAGTTGCAAAATAGAGCGGGTCGAAGCATAATGAGAATTAAACCGTATTCTCATATATCTACACAACATGTTCATGATACTCGGGCATGGGATTTTCTAGACAAACGTTATAAGCAACACTTGTACATAATGATGTATAAAGTGTTACATAATTTAACTCCTAATTACATGCTTGATAATATTTCATTGAGAAGTATAAATTATGAATTACGTTCGAGTCAAGTTATGAATTTGCCTAAACCTAGGTCAAACTATTGTAAAAGGACGTTATTATACAGAGGAATTTCAGTGTATAATCAACTACCAATTGCAATTCGTAATGCTACGAGCTTGAGATCATTCCAGACATTTTTAGATGAATATATTCCATAAAATTGTAAATATTTGTAGTTACTTTTTTTTAATGTTTTGTTTTACTCTTTCTCTCTCTTCTTTCTTAACTCTCATTGAATTGTTCAAATGGCGTTATAATTATTTGTTCTTAATTGGAAGTGTTTATATAATATTTGTCACCAATTTTAATTTAGTGTACATAATATGTAATAATTTATGAAATTATAATATCTCTATGTTGCTTTCTCCCTTTTCTCTATCGCTTTCCATATCAATCATTGTATATAGACGTTTAATTGTATATACTATATATAATTGTGGGACCCCAAGGAAGAACAGCTGCGGTTTTGTCTTTTTAAGTCTGCTGAATTTGGTCAATCCCCCGTTGCACTTCATTGCTGTATTTATTGTTGTGATTTCGGAAATAAACAAACAAACAAACAAACAAAGGTCACATAAGTAGGTCAACTGTAAAATGTGAAAGATTACCTGCAAGACTATAATTAGTGGTTGATAACTTTCCAACACTGGATCTGTTTGTAACCAAACTTCGTTGGCATGAATGCGCGCAATTGGGAGAGACAAATTACGGCTATCGCCTCGATTCTAAGTTGAACTTAACGCTAAGTTGAACTATCTATCAGTTATGGAAAACCGTTAGTGTTTTTGTACGATGTTTGTTACAGTTTGTGTTAACTTGTAAGGTCTCTTTATTTTCTCTTATTGCCCCCCTAATCACGACTTATTTCGAATTAGAAACCAGTGATTTAAAATAGGGTATTTATTGAGACATGGTAACTCAGATTCTACTTCAATTTTAGTCAAATTTCCTTCCAAAGCACCAAATTGCATAATTTCAATTTCAATATTGCATAAGGTCCTTGACAGTGCAAAGGCAGACACCTACCTTTCATTACACCCTCCCCCTCTCGATCGCTTTATTTGCTCCCTCGGGAATCGGTACTTTCTACGTCTAGTATGGTACCGTGTTTATGTTATTGTATCATAAATAATGAGGCATTTGGTGTAATGTTTGAACATGTCACTTTGCGAATATAATATTTTGAGGTGCATATGTTATAATAATGTTTCCTTCTTGAAACAAATAAAAACAAGTACAACTTTTTTTTTTTCCAGTCGGTAGAATCATAAAACAAAAGTAGTACATGGCGCCAAGTCCGAATCCGTTCCTAGGTATGCACAAGAGATTGCACCAGATTGCACAGTTTCAAGTCCAACAATGCAAAAGCTCCCTACCGTGCGAGGGGGGAACAAACCTTCCCCCTGCTCAGTCGCTTCGCTTTTTCGGGCTTGGTTGCTCCGCTCCCAGATTCAGACTCACCGCTTGTTCAACGGTGGCAACCCCGCCAACGCTATATGTGGTGTTGATGCCACATGTGTTGATTGTTTTCCCCAAAAAGGGTTTTTGCTCATTACGCCACTGCTTGTCGTTTAAAAGCACAACAAACATAGAAGGTCAATGATGTGATTTAACAACATAATTTATCAACGAATTGTCACATATTACTTATTGCACATATTTGATCCCAGAAATGCACATTTCATTCAACCTTTGCCAATTTACTTTTACCTTCTAAGATATAAACAAATGAAATGGTGAGTTTTGTATAGCATGTTGATATCAATCCCGATGCAGTTTAACATAGGCAAAGTCGCTGGGGTGGCATTGTATTATACTCATAAGAAATCAATTAATTAATTACGGGTCCCAATATCAACAATACAAATCGTCTATTTTACAAATAAAGACAAAATATAAATTAAATTTAGGCAAACAAGTGTCTTAATTTTGTACAGCAACACTGTAAACTTGCGAGATTGTTATACCTTCCGATCATGATGGAGTAATTAATATTAGTTTGATTTATATGTTGCAGGTTTGGGTTACACAAATTCAGTTTGACCCCAACATCTACTAACCCTTTAACGGTTTCAGCATATTACCTTTTCGATTCTATATCCAGTAACTTTGTCAAAATAGGCCAAACTCACTTGCATTTCCAAATTAGTTCATGTCTGGTTGATCTCCTGTTACTAATTACAAGTATGCACAGTTATTTTTTCGTTTATCTTCGCTTTGCTATCCTGATTTTTTCGCTCTATAAAATCACACTTTAAAGGATGTTTTTTTCTTCATTTAGTGTGAAAAACTGCTTGTCCATTATAAATGCAAGTGTAATACAGTGTAAATCAATGAAGCCGCGAGCTATCGAATCTGGCTATCCTTCTTCGAGCGAACGAATGACAACTACCTATACATAGAATTATAATAGAATTATATTTTTTTCCATTAATACATTTCTAATGTGTAAACGAGGTTGGATTAAATAAATACAATTATAAGGTCAAAGGTAACATGTGTTTGATTTAATATGAAAATCCCAGGGGACCATTTTAACCATGTGGACACAATTGTGGCTATGATCAACGCACATTTGCATTGCTTATAGCATTATTCGGACAAATGAAAAAGTGAGATAAACTTATGAATAAATTGATGTGCAATATATTACGCATATATGTATATGTATTTTAATTGGATTTTTAAGCCACGCATTAGACAGTGAATTATTTTACTCTTTTTGTTTAGTAGTGGAGTGGCACATGGCGTCAATGTTATTAAACTAGAAGGCCGACAAAGTCAGCATACCCACGCCTCCCATTAGCCCTGTTCTACCCCTTCGTCGGCCTCAACCCTGTTTTGCTTACCGATGCATCCTAAAAACATAGTGATCAACCGTTGAACAGAATCCCCCACAACTCCAGGCATAGTAAACTATGCTGACTGGGTATGCCTGCAGGGAGGGCTTGAAAATGCCGACATCTGTCCAATTTATTGGCGATAAATGTAACATAAATCATGAATTCAAACAAAATAAACTATTACAAACAATAACAGATACCTTATCTTCCTGATTCTGCAAACTTTTATGTCCATTTCTCTTGCATAAATATGATTTTAGATCTTTTCATGACAGCTATCTGCCGATTCGCACGTGTTTTTACTAGCTGCCTGTGTAGTATAGATATGCCTAATATTTATGCATTGCAATATGCACAACACATTACATGCGGGTGTGTACTATGTGTAAGTACATCTATTGGCATGGCGTGTGCGCCACGTTGTTTTCTTGAAATGATTTGAGACGGGAGAGACGAGGAGAGACTAGTGTGAGAAGGGAGAGGAGAAGAGAGACTGTGTGTGTGTGATAAGTACATTAGTGCGTGTGTGCCATCGCGATCGCACGGAGCACAAATAGAAATGCATAGACGGTAGTGCATTATCGGATTTCCCAAAATCCGTAACATTTCAGCGCCATTCCGTACTCCCGTAATTGTTGTCAATTTCCGTACCAATAAATACATACTCAAACTTCAAGGTTCCACAGAATTTGCAGGGGTCAACCAATCATCACCAAAATCTAATCGATTCTTCCATGTCACTATCCAAACATTCCCTGAAAATTTGGTGCAAATCCGTTCACCCGTTCTCTAGTTATCTTGTACACAAACAAACAAAAAAAAAAAAAAAAAAAAAACAAACAAACAAACAAACAAACAAACAAACATACGGAACCCTTTACATAACCCCCTGCCGATTTCATCGGCGTGGGTAATTATTGGTTTTGATGTATTGATGTTTCCTTTTTTTGTTCACTATTACAGGTTCATTACGTTAATACACTAATTACAATTTTAGTAATCTTACGATAACAACTTGATGTCTTGTGGTGTGTTTTTAAATAGGTTTTCCGCTTGGACTTGAGTCTTATGCCATCCCTGATTCGAGTCTGACCGCGTCGAGCAACTATCCGGGAAATGGAGCCGAGCGGGGAAGGTTACATTTGGCTGCTCCTAACTGGCGCCCAATCACTTCAGACGCAAACCCATGGCTCCAGGTAAGATTATGTATACTTTTACATAAGCCTCGAAAGGAAACAAGTGCCATAATGATGTAAACAGTTATAGAATGATTAGTATGCATGTTATATCGACATGTATTTTTTATAACAATTATCGCAAGTTCTAGTTTTAAGGTGAACAGTTTAAGTAGTTACTTCTACATTTAAAGTATTCCTTACATTTATTTTGTTTAAATGTAAGGAATACTTTGAATATAGAAATAACTACTAAGTGTACACAGTTGTAGAATGATTAGTATGCATGTTACATCGAGATGTATTTTTTATAACAATTATCGCAAGTTCGAGTTTTAAGGTGAACAGTTTAAAGGGACTTATTAACATTGTCTAAATCCTCAAAATAAATTTTTCATTCCATCGTTTCCCTCATACCTTGTTGTATTCGTATTAACAATGAAATCATGGGACAGGTTTCGGTTTTTCAAATTTCCCTTTCGTTACAAAGATATGTACGATCGACGTATTCAGATAAGAAAAACTCCGGGCGAGTTTTTCTTGTGTGTACAAAGTGAGTGCAGTGAGTTATTGAATATCACTTTGCATTTTCGCTCATTACTTGGCCATTTTCACACAATACCCTGTGGACATATGAGATAACAATAATATACATTGCATCAACCATTCATCACTTTTTGCACATGTCAACAAAGTTACTAGATCCCTTTAAGTAGTTACTTCTACATTTAAAGTATTCCTTACATTTATTTAAAAAAATGTAAAGAATACTTTGAATATAGAAATAACTACTAATTAAATCTGTTTTAATTTTCTTGTACACGGCATATTAATTTTAGCCGCACAGTGTTGTTCTTGTGGTAGAAATGTGTATGAATACAAACTCATGTTGAATTTCCTAACATGAGTTTGTTTTAATCACGATGCTAAACATAATAATAACTGTCCATGTAATAATATGGCGCTTTATAGTTAAAGGGGAGCACCAGACAAAGAATAACACATACGTATATGTGTATGAATCGTTCTTGGTCTAAGGTGGTAGCCGACCTCTCGTGACCCCTTTTATCCTCCCTCGCCAGGCTTTCCTGTCTTGCACAGCCTCTTTCAACATTCCCAATTCCATCTCCATCATCTTCTCTTTTACACCATCTAGCTATCTTATTCCGGGTCTTCCTCTCTTTCATCTGCCTTCAACCATTCCAGTCGTCATGCTTATCTTAAATCCGCTTTCTCTGCGCATGATGTGTCCAAAGTAAAACGTTTTTAGTTGATTCACCTGCGCAATGAGTGATTTTGATCTTTGATCTTTAAAGAATCCTTCTTCAATACCACATCTCAATGGCTTTCTCCTGTCCGATTCTTTCAATATCCAAGTTTAACATCAATATAACACCACTGGTAAAAAGCAAGTGTTTCAGCCAGACGGATTTTTGTTGTCAGCTTTTGTCTTTACTCTTCCAAATCTTGTTCAGTCCCTTGAATGCAGCTCGTCCCATTCAATCCGTCTTCGAATTTCTTGACTGCAATCATCGATCTAAGACCCTAAAAATACAAAACTGTTTACGTGTCCTCCTGTATTATTGCGTCTTTTATTGAGTCTTTTAAAATAGGTATAAAGACAATTTTGTTTAAATTAGCATTTGATTAGGGACTATATTTTTTCTATTTCTCTCTCATTTCCTTTCCTTTTCATTTCTATTTGCGCCTGAGAATAGTATACTAGATTCATGGCGCATTATAAGTGCTCTATATTATTATTATTATTAATCCTAATTTCTCTAATGGTTCCTATTGACATTAGTCAAATTATTGGGTGTCTTTATTCAATGTGACCTTAAATGGGATGCCCACATCAACGCCATGATCAAGAAGGCCAACTCCCGCATCTACATCCTGAGACGCCTGAAACACTTCAACCTACCAGTTAATGACCTTACCACGATATTCACCACCATCCTCCGCCCCGTTCTAGAGTATGCTGCCCCAGTGTGGTCCGGTGGGATCACGAAGCAACAGCGAAGTGCCCTAGAACGCATCCAGAAACGCGCTCTGAGAATCATCCTAGGAACACTGTACACCACGTACGATGAAGCTAGGCAGATGTGCAATTTACAAACATTAGAAGAAAGACGAGAACAACTTTGTAACTCATTTGCCAAATCCATTCTCATTCCCTCCAGTAAACTGCACCACCTTCTCCCCCCTCAGAATCTGCATACCCATCAAACTAGACAAAGGCAAACTTATACTGTACCCCGTTCTCGCACATCCAGGCACCAAAATAGCCCAGTTCCGCACATGATATCTTTGCTAAATAAACAAACAAACTAACATTTGAATAGATTCCCTTGAACTGTTGGGTTGAATGTACACCCTCACCCAACAAACTTTGAATTTATTTTTTATGTTTGATGAAGGACTCTTATTCTCTATCACATGTTCATATGATTATGTTACTCAGTGATAACACCATAGTACTTTGATCGCAACTTACTTGTGCAATATGTTTATTATTACTACCCTGCTCAAATTAGTATGTACAACCATCAACATTATTGCATCACGTTCATCATCAATGTCACCATCATTACCATCATCGTCACCATCACCATCATCCTCATCAATGTCACCATCTTCACCACCATCATCATTATCATCATCAACTCCTTCTTCATCATCATCATCATCTTCACCACCATCATCATTATCAATTTCTTCTTCATCATCATCATCATCTTCACCACCATCATCATCAATGTCTTCTTCATCATCATCATCATCATCATCATCATCATCACTGATTGTAAATAATTAATTTATTAGTAGTTTGTTGAAACAGGAATCGTGAATATCTTGTCAAGTATTTATTTTTAAATAACCCATAAATTTAATAATGATAGGAATTACACACTAGCAGAATTTCTCTTTTGTAAGATACTGTAATATGATATAGTTGCCCTAGTTGCATTTTTATGATGAATGATGTTGATGAAATATTATAAAATTAAAAATATATAATTGTGCATAGTTATTTATAATGAAAAAAAAAAAAATTTATTTTACCCCTTTTTTATAATGAAAGATATGCAAGGTGAATGTTGAGGCTGGCACTTGAAACATATAAGTAGGAAATCATAAGCTCTAATTGTATTTTTATGATAAACAATTTTGATAAAATAATATAGAACATAGATTATTTATTTGTGCATAGTTATTTATATTTAAAAAGTTATTCGCCCTTGCCTATAATGACTAATAATAATAATAAGTTAGCAAAATTTTGAGACTGGTAAATGAAAAGATATATAAATTAGTTAATGCATCTCAATTTAAGCAATTTTCTTTTTTAATTTTTTAAAAGTTAAATGTTTATCGTCTTTGTGATCCTGTATATTCTCTCATTTAATTGTTCTATGTATATTATGTTCAATATTTAATTGTTTAATCTAAGAAGCTCCTCGTTTTCACATTTATGTTATGTTATTTTAATGATGTATTGTTTGTAAAATATCTGCAATTCAGCCATTTGGCTGCCATTGATATTATTTGCAATAAAACCTTTTCAATTTCAATTTCAATTTCAATTTTGGTCATATTCAAGTGAAGTCCTGCCTTTCCGCTGGAAGTCTTCCTGCTTTTACGAGTATTTGTAGATCTGCTTCTGTATCTGCTATAAGGATTGTAACACCGCTCAGTGAGATCACAGGCACATACCCCGTGCAGTTGAGTCCTGCTTTGCAACAGGAGCACCACGCATTGTCACCTTCACCGGCTGGATGACCGTGTTTGTTGCAGGTACCCGTGGGTTTGAACCAGTGTCATTGTTTCAGATGTTGATTGGTAGTGGGCCCGCAGGATTGCTTGTTGCAGTGTGTCTTATGAAGGCGGTAACCTCTCTGACTCGGCATGTTTCTTTGTGAAAAGTCATCATCTCATCCTTTTCAAATTGGCAGTCTGTCTTGTTCGCTGACAGGTACAAGGGCCGCGGAACCGGGGGGCTGGGGGGGGGGGGGGGGGCTGCACCCCGACAATTTGTTTGGCTTAAAACAAATAAAATAAGCATAAAATAACAATTATTTAATAAATGATACTCATTGTGGTGTGAGTTGGGTTGGGGTGGGAGGGCGTGGTGTTCAACTCCTCAATCCCCCCCTCCTCCCACCCAACCTTAGTGCGACCCATTTCTGTGGTCAGCCGTCAGGAACTCTTTGAAACCATCATATATTGGCCTTAGTTCCTAGACTTGTCAGTGCAGATATCCTGTTGCTGTCATTCAATGCGTCACATACATTTTTTCAGAAAGAAAGTTAACCCCTGAAAGAAAAGCCCCCTGTGTTATCAGCTTCACTAAATGCATTAAGACCTGGCAAAGCTGCAGGCTTGTTTGGCCCCAGTGCTTCGTAGATGAGTCCCATAGGCGAATTTCATGAAAGGGTATTATCGCTGGGACGTCATTACTGTCAGTGTCACGTGACTACGACTAAATTACGTATATATGACAGTTGTCCTAAACTTTTGCAAGAAAGGCCCCTAATTTGAAATTACGGACTATCGATAGTAGCGGACAATTCCGTAGCCTTTGCCATGAACTTCATGTATAATCGGTAAAATAATTATCAACATATAGCCAATTGCTGGTGTATTGGTGCGTTAGAATGAAACATTATATAAAACATAAACAGAACAAATTACAACATTGTAATTTGTTCAGTTCTTATGTACATCAAACGGGCAGCTGAAAGCGAGCACAAAAGAAACATGAAATATTTTTTCGGAAAAGATCCGCTTACGTTGCCGCCTGTGTCTATCTAAATACACCATTAATTAGTATCTTCATCAAACATACCCTATTACATGTCAAAATATCTATTTCACTTTAACGAACTTATTCGATCAGTCAATAGATTATATTAGTCTGAAAAAGTAGATGATCTGGCAAAATAAAGACATTTACCTTTCTAAATAAAAAAGGACTAATATTAATTGTCAAAAGAGGTCTTCTTCATCGAGACCATTGTATACATTATGTAATCTGCTTGATCACGATTTATGTTCCATTTCTGAAACTAATAGCATACAACAGCGATGCAAATTTATATAAGGGGACACGAGAAAAATAAACAAAGCTATGTTGTATTCGTTTCAAGAAATCATCTTGTATGATTTTTCCCAGTCGGGGGAGGCCTGTGGCTGGGCACCAGAGAGGCTTTACATTTGATAAGGAGGCAAAGGGAAGTATGATTTATTAATGCAGTGGTAGCATTGGGCGAACATGCATTGTGTTTAATTTGTTTGTGTTTAATTTGAATAAACCATTAATACTAAGTACATCATGTAATTGCGGTTAGAAAACCCTTAATCAATGGTACTTACAAGTATAACAAACGAAATATACTTCATATTCACAATAATATTCATATTTTTAGCAGTGTCCCGGTCAACCATCTTCCCATCGGTATTTTACACAGTAAATACAATTTATTGATATAAACTATAGCCGCCTGTATTAAGTTAATTAATCATAGCTACGCCACTAGCCTATTTTTGAAATTAAATTAACTTTTAGTACATTAACTTTTAGGACAACATATAAATGTTCTGACTGATTGAAGTAAAGTTTTCCATAAAACATGTTTACATTTGACCGATCATGGCGTTTGTTCCGATCACAAAGTTAGGACAACTGTCGTCATGTACCCAATTTAGTCGTAGTCACGTGACAGTTAGGACGTCCCTTTCATGAAACGCGCCCCAGGAGAATGACACGTCGCTTTGTACCAACTCCAGTAACGAAGTTGGTGTTGTTACATTACTTGGGATACCGCCGGAATGCGGTGTGGTACAGATGTGCTAACATCGCTCTTGTAATATGCTTTCCCTCAAGGATCTTCTTCAGTACGTTGGTCCGTACAAATCTGATTCCGTCCATCAGTCGTAATACTGCTTTTTCTTGATGTAAACGCTAATGCAGGACAGTTCTCCCGGCCCTAGTACCAAGAGGTCCATGTCCATGTCCTTGCGGGCCATCTGCAGCTGATTTACCAGCTTGTACAGGCCCAAATTAAGTGAGAACAGTATTTGGTTCTGGACCCATGACTTTAGAGCTAATCCTTCAGCACAGTGAGCACAATGAGTAGTGTGTAGCATTCATGTGTCTATTAAATAAAGGGGCGGTGTGCCTATTTATGTGGTTGGTAGTACTTCAGGTTCACTGGCAGTCAGTGAGTGGTATGCAGACCACGTTATGATACCAGTGTGGCAGTTTCTTGTTCGTCTGGTAGTATAACTAGGTGTTGTTCTTCTGTGAATGCCCGCTGCTAAAACATAACCACGGCTCGACTCATCAGTCAGGCAACCATCTTGAAGGTTGCAGAGTGTCTTTATTTATCTGAAGGAGAGAATAGCCTGGGTTTTTTAGCTTTGCTAGGTGGCTTTGGACAGTCAAGCAGCTTGGTAGTCTGGCAGAGCTTGGCATAGGTCATCATATCCTTGCGATGTCTATCACAGATGGCTGGGAGAGTTCTCGTCTAGGTGCTATATCGTTGGCATCTTTGGTAAATTGCCATCGCTGTCCCATATATGGAGCGCTTCACATATGGAGTGTCTTTTGCGAAGTCAATACGGTATGCTGCGAAATACCCATGTTCAATATAATGAGGGTATGTAGATTCCATCGTTGGCCTCCATTTACTGTAGGACAA
Source organism: Echinarachnius parma (assembly GCA_037951105.1). NCBI lineage: Eukaryota > Metazoa > Echinodermata > Echinoidea > Clypeasteroida > Echinarachniidae > Echinarachnius > Echinarachnius parma. The sequence goes on along the minus strand of JBAMJV010003585.1, from coordinate 17,100 downwards.
ACGTCACAACTTGCCATTCCAACCGCTGCAGTCGGTAGCTAATTAATTTCAAAATATCCTTTCGATATGTATTTACAAATATTGTACTGTTTAATGCCAGGCTATTTAAGGTCTTTCTACGGAATCGGGGGGGGGGGGGGGGGGGGAGGGACATTATGGCCCCATGTAAGATCTCGGTCGTGTCAAACCGAGGCAATACCATGTTCATGTTACAACAAAATTTACATAAAGAAACTTTACGATTGTCTGCTCTTTTCAGGTTGATCTTGGTTCTACCTACAAAGTCGTGGCCGTGGCAACCCAAGGAAATCAGTATTGGAACGAATGGGTGAGGAGCTACAAGGTCGACTACAGCATGGATGGTGTGACCTTTAACACGGTTCAAGACAGCACTGATGGGTCAGATGTGGTGAGTGCTATTTTATGTTGTATATTTACATCATTATCTGATATACTTTCTATTTTGTGTTTTACTTTAATGGGCTTCCATGACAATACCCTCGACTTTGTTAAAGGGCAATGAAACCCAAGCAAAATGTTGCTTTCATAGCCTTATAAAGATTAAGAAGAATAATCTCTGAAAGTTAGAGCATAATCGGGTAAGAAAAAAGAAAACTACGGCTCTTTGAAGATGTCCATTTATTCCTATGGGGAACTCAAATTGGCAACGCACTCTGATAAGTGTGTGGACAACTTCCCATATGTTTTGTACACAAATGTTCCCATTTTTACAGTTTTCTTCATAGTCACATTTTCCATTCCCCCAACTCATGATATGTTATGTATAAAAGCATTCTACAAAAAATATGTTGAACTGGAACGAAGGGTAAACATAAATTTTGAGAAAATTGAGCAAAATGGAAATTTTGTGTACAAAATGTATGGGGAGTGGTCCACAACTTTGCCAGAGTGCGTTGCCAATTTGAGTCACTCGAAGAAATACATGGCTCTTTTCAAATAGCCATAGTTTTCTTATTTCTTGACCGATTGTGCTCAAATTTTGAGAGACTATTCATTATATTTAGTGTCTTATAGTGCATACAACAATTTGTCTGGATTTCATTGTCCTTTAATCTATTCTTTAAATAGATTATGCTTTAAAAAGGGCACATTATTTCGTCTGAATGATTGTAAATACATGTAATGCGCTATAAAAATTGAATTTATTATTATTATTATTGTTATTGCATTTTACTTTTGTATGTATATATGTTTTTTGTAGTTAATATTAAGTTTAAATTGTTTATTCCTTGTTCTGTTATGTATCACTTTTAATGTTTGATGTTTTGTTTATGTAAATATGTGTCACGGCCTTGCTGAAAAGCAGCTTTTTAGCTGATAGCAGGCATTTTACTGTGAAACATAAATAAACTCAAACTCAAATCGTGACTTCGAATACTGTAACATTTTACGTGTTTGATTTAATTTTAATCATATGTTCATGAAATTATGAAGATTATGATGATGACGACGATGATAATGGTAATGCTTCAATTTCCTAGATCCCACTCTAAATCCGGCGACAACTCATTTTGTATATGCTCTACGAATGTAGACTAGCCGACTAGCACCCTCATTAGATTATTTCAAGACCCAATTGTTCAATAAGTAAACCACATATTGATTATACAGTAATTTATTATGCGTGTTTGCATGTTCATTGTATTGTTATGTATTTAATTGTATTTGATGTATTTTAATGTATTGATTATCATGTATATAATTAGTTTTATATTTGTGTTAATTTTGTTGTTTTGTATGTAAAGCGCTCTGAAACATTAATGTATTTCGCGCTATAGAAGAACGTATATTGTATTGTTTTATGATTAAATTGATAATAATGATAATGATAAGGATGGTGCCTATTAATCTTGTAAATAGCAAATGTTTCATCTTTCTACGAAAATCAATCTCTCATGTGCCCTTCCTACACCAATTACATGAACAGTCCACATTGTCTTTCTTTTTCTTCGACATTGTTCCATCTTACCCCGCCCTTTGTATGCCTCAGTTTTGTTATCGACTATAAAAGACGTTGGCTCCCTTTATATAAACGAGCATCTACATTATAATGATTTTGTTATGTTAGATTGTCATGTCTGCATTCAATTTAGATTATTATTTTGGCTCTTTCTTTTTCAGGTCTTCTCAGGCAATTCTGATGGAAATACCGTGGTACGGAACGCCTTCCCCACCCCGCTAGTGTGCCGCTTCGTGCGTGTGCGCCCTGTTACCTGGCACATGCACATCAAAATGAGAATGGAGCTTTACGGACATGGCCCCCTGGACGTTAATGAAGGTAAATGAAATGTCGAAAGTTGTATAAATCACACAGCATTCAAATACGGCATTAATGATGATACAACATTAGAAAATTCCTCAAAAAGTTAAAGGGGTAATTCAGTTTTGGTATAGAGGGCGCTGCATAAAATAATTTTTCTGTGAGATAATGAAAAACCGAGTGTAAAATCTGAAAGAGCATACAATTTTAGTGACATAATACACTTTATTTGCTCAGTATCGGTTCAGAAACGGCTGAAATATCAATGAATATATGGTCATGCGTCATGAACTCGCCTCCAAATAGGGTGGCGCCATTACATTTTGGGGTTTTGTGATATCAATTTCCTTATTATTTTCAAAACCTTTCTTAACAAATTTGGTATCATCTTAAAGAGCAATAAGATTTCTCCCTGTATGCAGAGTTTTAAATGTATACCTCTTTCCATAGTGGATATGGTGGTTGCCAGGTACTAACTCTATGGGGGGGGGGGGGGGGGCTTTGGGGAACAATCCGGATAAACATTTTGTGATTTGTTTTGTATAAGCGTTAATTTCTTCACAAAAACTGTTAAAGCTTACTTATTAAACCTTATTATTCCTCAATAGATTTAGGCCTGCCCTCTATATTATAATCCTATAGTGACTATTACATAATAAAAATGACTGATTATTTTGGGGTATTTTTTTCATTAAGTATGATTGAAAATATCTCACATAAAATAATCATGAGCCCTGTGCTCTGCATGAAAACATTATCATGATTTGACTATAGAGCTACCTCAGAACAAATTATCGTGGAAAATATTTATCTCTATAACGGGGAACAAAATTTCACATGTGGTTAATGAAAAAACAAATTTATGCATCTAGTGTTATTTGAAGTGCATATTTATATATAAATACAACCAGTTCATAACTTATAACGCCAAAAAACACGACTGAACGCGACTCAACATATGCTACAAATACACATTTGTGCGCAACTATGTATCAATCATGGGTACACCTCGTCATTATCATATTCAGTTTATTTTAACATTATTTTCTCTTCAGGTGTATGATGGAGATATCTCTACCGGTAGCCTCCTTGCCGAGTTGTGCGACTCACTCATTCCAGGCCCTGTCACATCAACCGGGAATGTAATGACCCTGTCCTTCAACACCGATAGTCGCCCGACTCGTCCGGGATTTAGCGCATATTATGTAATACAGTGAGATTACTGTCAGCTAATCTTACATAACAGACCAATGGTTTACTGATCTAAGCATGGGGGTTGGGGGGGGGGGGGGGGGGGGCTTGTTATCAAGACCGATCGCAATTTTGTAAAGCCGAAACCAATAATTTAATTGACATTTCTGATTCGTTTAAATTTATTATTTTGTTTTGTATTGACACATTGTATTGCATGTGTTATATTTATTTGAAGAGCTCAATTTCAAAAGGCGCTAAATCCACTTTTCCAAATTCAGAATGAGGTCGGTTTCTTTGTCAAACTTTGTACACAATGCCTATATGGGTCTGTGGAAATGGAACGTTCCATATTCTGATTTTTGGCTGTGTAATTTGTCCTAAATATCGGATTCTAGATAGCTTTGTAGCTAACTCAATTTTTATGACAAGTGGATTTAGCGCCCTATTGAACTAAGCTCTTCAATTGTTTTATATGTTTTATTTGTTTATTTTTGTGTAGTTTATTTGTTTAAATTTTGTATTTATTGATTTATAGATTCATGTTTTATTCATTATTTGTTATTATTATTTATTTATTTAGATTTATAATTATTATTTATTTATTTAGATTTATAATTATTATTATCATTATTCTGTTTCTTATTTTATTTTATTTCATTTATTTTATTTTTACTTTTTTAAACAATTATTTATTATCATCATGTATTAATTTATTGTATTTATTGTATTTATTATATTTTTTTATTTTGGGGGAGGGGTAAGGGGTGGGGTGCAGGGCAGGGGTGCGTACACATCAAATGCACTCCATTCCCAACCCCCATTAGCTACCGGCCTGACTTGCATCGGTACTGATAATAATTGTATGCTGTTTTTGTTTTTGTTTATATTAGTCCTGTAGACGGTCCTATACTTTGTGTATTAGACTTGGAGACGTTCTTTAGTACAATGTTTTATTATTGATTCATATTATAGAAGGGTTTAGAAGAAATTTCAGCTTTGTTGCCACCTCGGCAACTTTGGGCAACTCTTTTTATAAGCATTATAAAGATAATTAGCTAATTTGCATATTTCTGAAATAAGGTCAGGGGTTATTTTCTATCTAGGAATAGTACAATAGTGATCAAAACTATTTTCCGAGGGTAATTTGGGGCAAGGAATCCATTCCCAGTGCTCATTTCCATGTGCCGAATGGGCAACACCTTTAAATCCAAGATGGCTGCCCCTAATTTGCATATTTATGAATATTATTGATTTTCAGAGACTACAGCCTCTAATTAGCGATACTTTCAGATTATTATTTTATAATCATGTTTTAGATATGTAGTAAAGATATTTCAAATGTGTTGCCGCCATGGCAACATCTAGATATGCATACTATTTGCATAATTAGGTTATTTATCTAATTTGCATATTCCCCCAAATTGCGTATATTGGAAACCCGGAAAGTAAAAATTACAAGTGATACCATTTTTCCAAGGTTTTAGGGGGCAACAAATCCATTTCTGATACTTATTTTCATATATCACCATGGCAACCTTCTCAAATCCAAGATGGCTGCTCATCAAATTTCACATGTTATGATACACGACTTCATTCTTTTGGTTATATTAGATCAATATTATAATTTTTGGACTTTCAATTATTGGAATTAGCAAGTAGAACACTTGAATCACAATGAAGATGGGTGCTAACAGTAACAATATTACAGTTTTATAAAATAAATGCTGTTAAAGTGGAAAATAGCATTATCTCCATGAAAATGCAAAAGGAGGCCATCTTGGATTAATGTTGGTTGCAAAGGTGATACATTGATGTAAGTATCATAAATGGATTTGTTGCCCCCTAAAAACTTGGAAAAGTGGTATTTCTTGTCTTTTTAACCTTCTGGGTTCACAATATACACGATTTTACCTGATTTCTGGGAATATGCAAATTAGGTAAATAATTTAATAATGCTAATTATATGCATTGCCAGAGGTTGCCAAGGTGACAACCAAGCTGAAGTATCTTTAATACACAATGAGAACATGACTGAAGAAAAATAAAGACAAATAATTGCTTATTTGAGGCTACAGCCACTGAAAATCAATAATATTCATAAATATGCAAATTAGGGGCCGCCATCTTGGATTTCAGGGCGTTGCCTACATGGCACTTGCAAACGAGCACCGGAAATGGATTCCTTGCCCCAAAATACCCTAGAATATTTGTTTTGATTACTATTGTACTATTCCTAGATAGAGAAAGACCCTTGACCCTATCTCAGAAATATGCAAATTAGCTAATTATCTTTATAATGCTTATAAAAAGAGTTGCCCAAAGTTGCCGAGGTGGCAACAAAGGTGAAATTTCTTCTAAACCCTTCTAGAATATTAATCAATAATAAAACATTGTACTAAAGAAAATGTCTAGGTCTTATTAAAATCTACAGGACTATATACCAACAGCCAATGGATGATACAATTAAATATATGCAATGAAGTCTCGGTATATGGATTTTGTATTGTACTATCTGATATTATATTGAAAAAGTTTGCAGCATCAACTTTTTTTCATTCATTTCATTTAATAATGGGTGTATAAATGTTTGGGCTAAGTAAACTACGGTTTCTGTTTATGAATGAGTGTTGAACGGGACCCGCGAGTACACATGGTTAGATATATATTTTAGAATTACTTTAAAAGAGCAAAGAGAATGAACTATTTAAAAATATTAAAACTATTTTGGTGTAACTATATCCAAAACCTGCCAATGGAGTACACACCCAGTGCCACATAAGTTGGAAGGCCACTTTTGGGAGATTGAAAGGAATGTATTGAAAGGCAAATAACCCACACCTACAGATAAGGGGGCGCACAGACAATGCCACCGTATAATACAATAGGCATGATCAAGTACTACACTGTTGCCTACATAGTTGGAATATTTTTGTTTTAGATCCAACTTCATTCTTTGTCCTGTTTTTGCACCTAATGAATCATGTTATACTAAAACTAATGATTATAATCATGTTTCTTAACTACCAATGTTAAATAAATTGTTGCATGAATTTGCGTTAATTAAATTTGACCTTTTGTTTGAAACTTTGAAAGGCGGGACCTTTGATGATTGGCTCCGTTCCCTCTCCAAAGCGCATGTCCAACAAGCCATCGTTACGGCTCATTTATCACAGTTGGCTGTACAATTTTCAAACGAAATTGGCACATAAGCTCTCTACCCTTTTCCTGGTGGAGCAAAATCATCGTTTGGCGTGAAGCTAATGTCGTTAGACGAAGAATGGCATAGAGAGCCTCTGTGCAAATTTAGGTTGAAAATTGTACAGCTAACTCTGAGAAATAATGACCTGTAACGATAACTTGTTGGACATTCGCTTTGGGGAGGGAAAGGGGCAAATCATCAAAGGTCCTGCCTTTCAAAACTCAAAACAAAAGGCAAAATTAATTAATGCAAATTCATGCAGCGAGTTATTGTACATTGGTAGTTTGAAAACACTATTATAATCATTAGTTTTAATATAAAATGATTCATAAGGCGCAAAAAACACAAACAAGAATGAAGTTCGATCTAAAAAAAATAATATTCCAAATATATACAGCAATTACCTCAATGCAGTAGCTGCATATAGCAAGGGTTAGGAGTTAAGAGGAATTGAGGGAGCTCCCATGTATTACTGCATGATATCGACATAATATGTTTGTATAATGTTCTTCAATTCTCTCAGATCAAATCGAAGGTCTCACACCGACTCATTGGAGTTATGCCTTTTTTTTTTTTTTTTTTTCTTGGGGGGGGGGGGGGGGGTGTTATTTTTGGTTTCTTTAGTTTTAGATTGACGTGTATGATAATTATAAAAACTTATTAGGGGTCACATTTTATGTGTAACTTTGAGGCTATCATTATAGTAGCGGTGCAGCAAACAGCTATTGTATTGGCCCGAAGGGAATTAAGTGTATTCGGTTTGTTTGTTATTCTAATGTTATCCTACATTTGTCAGATTATAAGGGACTCTCCTATTTGTGCGGGCACATGCAAGGTACTCCTTGATTTTACAAGTTAAGGGGTACGTATTGTCCTCTACGCCCAACACTCTCTATGTAGCTACTACGCCGCTGCCAATAAAATATTCATCTGGCAACCGTTACATGATAAAGGCATGCATTACTATCACGGAGGTAATTATAAAGATGCTCAGAAACATAGGCAGTGGCATTACAGATTTGATGGAAAGCGATGGGAGGGGGGTGGGGGGATTGATGGAGCCTGCAGATCTACTTGCACATTTACTTTAGTAGTGGTGTATGTGTGTGTGTGTGAGTATGTGTGCGCGTGGAGAGAGGGGGTGTGGGGGGGGGGGGGGGGTTGCTGATGTCCCTTGCCACCTAAATCAATATATTTTTTGTTTGTGTGTGTAGGTTTACAAATATAGTGGTCCTTGATGTTAATAATGTTTGTTTCATGTTTGATGTATGTGTCCCCTCCAACAAAAAAATAATAAAAAGTAAAAGTAACAAAAAATAATGTTAGCAAAATAATGTAGTATCTTATTGTGCTTAATGCCCTAAATTTGTAGAATTGCTCTTGTGTAGTACATCTTTTTTTGTCAAATTCCTAAACTTGATGATCGGTTCATTTAAATATATGACAATTAAGCTACAAGCTTTAAATTGTAAACATTGCGCGTGACATTTTGCATGGCAATCAAGTAAATATAAGCACTTCTTGTTGCATTCAAACTAAAAGTCTATTATCAATTATACAAACAAAGTTGGCTGACAAACGTTTTGGAAACAATATTTTCGAGAAGAAAAAAAATAGAATGCGAAATATATATTATTGAATGTTAAAGTTAAGTATACATTTAGAGAAAGACTCAATGAAATGTAATGTACACATAATGATTTCGTTCATCAGTTTACGAAATTGACCATAAATTTATACGTCATGTATTTTGTGCATTTGTAAAACAAACGAAGCGCTTATTTCCAAAAGGCGCTAAATCCACTTTCCACACAAATTGGGTCACCTTGTAAGTACGTTAATGGGCTACGAAGCTATCTACAGATTCACATTATAGGACAATATAGACAATAACTATTTAAATATGCCACGTTTCAATATTCCTATAGGCGTGTGAATAAAGTTGGACAATGAATCCTGTGTTGTGGTTTTAGCGCCTTTTGTAATTAAGCTCTTGAAATAGAGGTCCTGTGGTAGACAATTGCCTTTTATTATATTTGCATTGTAAATGAAAGTATGTACGGGTGTTACAACCTCTGTATGCTTGTAAATATTGCTTGCTTGTAAGTGTTACTTGCTGGACAGACATCTCTATATATGATTATATCAAAGTGGAAATAATTAAACAAAATAATACACCATCCTTTGTTCTAACATGCAATTACCAATGCGTAAGTAATGACTGCTGGTTTGTAGTCGTATCTTACAATACAAGTACTATAATTCTATTTTACCAGGACCATACTATCCATGTAATCATTGATACATTAACAGTCAACGTCGGATTCCGGTTCAATACACGGATACATTGTGTGCATTGTGTACAATGTATTACAATTCATACTGTTGTCAGTCATTTTGCTTATCGACATTAGTTTTCTTGTTGTTTTTAATGTATGTGTCGTGTAGTTGAATATACTAGCTTGTAATCATACATTCTTTTTCAGTAATATGTGTCCTTTGATTCATTACATGCTTTGTAATACTTTTAAGTTTGCATTTGCTACTTGTTATGACTGTATACAATGAAAAACAAAAGGTAAATCAAATTGTATTGAATTATCTAGGGGGGAGGGGTGAGGGGGGGGGGGTGGAAGTGGCGAAGCCTGCATTACTACTTGTATGTGTGTGTGTGCGTGGAGAGGGGGGGGGGGGGGGGGGTGGTGAGGGTTCCTGATGCCCCTTACAACCAAAGCCTATGCTACCAAAACCAATATATTTGTTTTGTTTTTGTAGGTTTACAATAGTGGTCCTTGATGTTAACAATTAGGGTCATAATGTATGTTCTATGTTTGATTTATTTGTTTCCTCCAACAAAAAAACACACAAAAAAAAGTAAAAACAAAAAAAAATGTTAGTAAATGTACTACCTAATTGTGCTTATTGCCCTAAATTTGTATATTTGCTCTTGTGTAGTACACCTTTCCTTGGTCAAATTCCTAAACTTGATGATCGGTCTATTTAAATTCACAACAATTAAGCTACATGCTTTGGATTGTAAAAATCGTATTTTGCGTGTTCCATTTTGCATGGCAAACAAATAAATGTAAGCGCTTATTGTTGCATTCAATTTAACAAGTCTATCATCATATACACAAGCATTTAAATTGGCCGACAACAGTTTTGGAAAAAATTATATTTTCGAGAAGAAAAGCATTTTCAAATAGAATGCGAAATATAAATTATTGAATGTTCAAGTTAAGTATAAAATTAGGGAAAGAATTTATGAAATGTAATGTACACATAATGATTTCTTTCATCAGTTTACGAAGTTGACCATGTACGTATGCGTCGTGAATTTGTTAGTCGAGTATTTTGTGCATTTGTAAAACAAACGAAGCTCTTATATCCAAAAGGCGCTAAATCCACTTTCCAAACGAATTGAGTTAACCATGTTAATACGTTAATAAGCCTCAAAGCTATCTACAGATTCACATTGTAGGACAGAAATAGACAACAAAACATTAACATACAACACGTTTCATTTCAAAATTCCCATGCGTGTGTGTACAAAGTTGGACAATGAATCATGTTCTTCTTCAAAATTGAAAAAAAAGTGGTTTTAGCGCCATTTGGAATTAAGCTCTTATAGAGGTCCTGTTGTAGACAATTGCCTTTTTATTATATTTGCATTGTAAATGAAAGTATGTATGTGTGTTACAACCTCTGTATGCTTGTAAATATTGCTTGCTTGTAAGTGTTACCTGCTGGACAGACATCTCTATATAATGATATCAAAGTGGAAATAATTAAACGAAATAATACACCATCCTTTGTTCTAACATGCAATAACCAATGCGTAAGTTATGACTGCTGGTTTGTAGTCGTATCTTACTAGTACAAGTACTATAATTCTATTTTACCAGGACCATAATATCCATGTAATCATTGATACATTAACAGTCAAAGTCGGATTCCGGTTCAATACACGGATACATTGTATGCATTGTGTACAATGTATTACAATTCATACTGTTGTCAGTCATTTTGCTTATCGACATTAGTTTTCTTGTTGTTTTTAATGTATGTGTCGTTTAATTGAATATACTAGCTTGTAATCATACATTCTAAGTAATATGTGAGCAGTTGAGTGTCCTTTGATTCATTACATTTATGCATTGTAATAGTTCTAAGTTTGTATTTGCTCTTTGTAATGCCTGTATACTCTATAATTCTGTACAACCAGACATGCCAAATAATGAAAAACAAAAAGTTAATAAAATTTTATTAAATTCTCAGAATTTGACATTAGCGCCCTACACAGGGATGGCGTCGCTCAACTGACGTAACATATTAAATTATCAGCGTACTTCGTCGCATATATAGCTCAAGTTATGTTATCTATATAAATGATACACATTCATATTATGACTGAAATTATTGCGTTGATTTCGACATGATAATTGTTCGTCATACATGTGTATGGCAGGGAATAGAACATCACCAAATTCAATCAAATATAAGTGCGATTCCAATATATGTCATCAACTTGAACACTGTATACACAGACTACTATTGGCCGTCGCTTGGAACAGTTTACTGCAATTTTCTGTGATATCTTATATTTGTGAATATGTTGTATTCATGTTTAGTTTTATTTATTAGGCGCAATTTCCATTAACATCAACAAGAAAACAAATAATTTGAAGTTCATGTCAGTCAATGGTCATTCACAAAACAGTTACATTGTATGTAAACAGTTTACCATTAAAACAGTAAAAACTATAAGTGTTTAATATGATACAACTTAATGTATACCTAATATATATATCATAAACGTTAGAAGTGACAAACGTGCTTGAGGAAGGGCGGCCGCATTGTACCCTCTGGGTTCGATATAGGTTTTTTACTCATTAAACAAAACACAGGCCGTAATGATTTGGTACAAAATCGTATCATATACCGTGTGCCATAAGCATGATAAGTATTGTCACCCCCAGAGCTTTACATTTCGCATATCAAGTGGAAGAAGGGGTAATTAAAGGGGTGCAAGACTACCAATCCATTTTTCCTCACGGCTTCTGATAAGTACACAATTTCTGTTTGTTCTCGTCGTATATTTTTGGGAACATAATTATACAATTAAATTAATAACTGTTTTTGATACCCTTAACATCTGTTTTGACTGACTACTGGAGGTTGCCATGTTTTTATCGGTACCGCATGATCGTCATCTGAGCATGCACTAACCAAAGCTGGTAAGGTTAGCACTAGTGTTGAGTCTGCTGCTATGTCAGTGGTAACGTTACTCGCTTTTGCTAGTGCACGTTCACATGACGTTTCATGCATCCTACAGTGTACAGTCAAAATAGCTGTAAGTCGTCTCCAAAACATTATAGTGATAACTATATGACATATTTATATGACGTAGAAGTAACATGAATTATGAACGTATTACTAACCGTGACTTAAAATGTTAGGGTATGGATACCTTTAAGCTTTAATTTGCTATACCGCTGTTCAATTTAAAGTTGTTATCGATATAGCTAAATGGGGTTTGTTATGCTTTGAGGAGAAAATCAAAAGTGTCAAACCTCGACACTTTATTTACATTACAGTATTTATGAAAGGGAGATCCAGGCATCGCAAAGATGCCAAGAGGATGACATCTTTGACAGAGCTTAAAGTCCAGAAAATGTTTTGGGAACATCAACTACAGTTGAACCTTTAAAACAAATTAACTATTCACGGGAGTAAAAGCATAATGGCAAGTTTTGCTCAAGGGTAACTTTACCTATAATACGTTTCATTGTTTGTATGGCAAGTATAAATCTAAGTTTAATAAGTATGCGCATATTGTTATGTTCGTCGTAGACAGTTGATGGAGTGTGGTGTGCTGTGCAATAAACGTAATCTATCCTCTATTAGAAAACAAATTGTCTCAGTTTATGTTATTAATGTTGGATTGGAGAAAATGAGTGCATCAAATAATCATCGGCGTGGGTAATTAGTGCTGATATGAATGTACACTAATTAAATAATGCACAATACTATAGACATACATGACATAAGAATACGCGACTTTTATGATACGGTCGAGTAAAATATAACGACATTTATGTGGAAGAAGCCCCATTATTATTATCATCGTCATCACCATTATCATCACCATCAGCAACATCATTGTTCACTATCAATATTATTATCATGAAACATTGTCGTATTAATCGCCCATATAATCATCATCGTCGCCTTTAATCAGGCGATCTCTCATTAGATAAGTTAGTTATTATAAAGGTGTCATTTTACTCGTTTGGCATGCGTATAATTAAGGTTTAAGTTGGTATTATAAGGGATGACCAATCAGCAGATTCAACACCAGCGGTTACATAACCCGCTTTTGTTAGTGCACATTCAGATGCTCTCAGATGACGATTCATACGAAAACATGGCAGCCTCCAATGATTAGTCAAAACTATTTATAGTGTTTTGGAAAAACAAACATTGACTCTCTCTACTAATAAGATCTGTTTAATATGTTAAACACAACACACGTAGTAAGCAATTCCCCTTAAACAATTCATAATTATTACTGCAACACGAATTTGATCACTTTCTGCTTTGACTAACATATGTATAATTATATTAATGTTGTAACTGGTTTGTGAAAATGAGTGATATAATAAATAATGGCTGACTGGGCATACATTAAACGGCTTATGCCGAAAGGGTGCGTAGCGTCGCGTCGCGTCGCGTTGATTGGAACGCGACCATACATTAAAGAGAGCATAACCAAAGTTAAAAAAACACAATAATAATTGCGTGTGAAACAATACTCATAGAAATTCCATCAATTATCATGTTTGAGTGTAGATTATGTTGAATGAAATATTTATATTTATGAAGAAAGATCCAATTTATCAATTAAGATAATCTTCAATAGCGTCATTAATTTAAAGTGATCCATTAACTATTGTTTAAATTTAAACAAAATCACTCGGATCTTTCCTATTTCTTTTGTGTCCTATTGTTTGGCTTAGGGTAAGAGAATAATGAAATGGGTTTGTTATTGGTCAAACGTGTCCCTTATTATGAATATTTCTAAGATTAACATTGAAAGTGTTCCCGAACGGTTAGCGATGGTAGTCAAAAGTATTTGTATTCGGATACTTCACGCGAAAGATCTGGATAAAATCTGACATCAATTTTTGCTTTACACTATGTAAACATAATTAATTTAAAACAAAATCATTCGGGAGCGTATTACGAAATTATAAGTATAATAATGATTGGCGTCTTGTGGAAAAAATCTTATGAGGTTAATGGATAACATTAAATCATGAGTGAAACTTAAAATTGGGTTTTTTCAAATTTACCTAACTAACCTAATGCAAATATGTGTTGGTCAAGTCTAAATATTTTAATAATTCGTGGTTAGGAAATGAAACGGAGGAGCTGTTCAGCGGGTGCAGTTAACTGTGTGTGATGGGTTTGTAATTCCACAACACAAATCCCTCATTGAGACATTGAATTAAGTAACTGCTGAAAGCTTGCATTTTGACACGTACACACCCATACATTATATGTTCACTATCTCTTTTACACTCCCTGTCCCATTCATTTGTCTATGTTGCTTCCCTACATATCATCACCTACTGGGTCCTCATCCTTTCCACTCTCTCCTTTGAACTCGCCTATCCTATTCATCCGATCCTGCAACACACTTCACTTCACTTTCTTTGTCCTAATCCTCTCCTCCCATCCCCTACACTCATAATCCCCTCTATTGTTCCTCCCCTCTCAGTGCCCCAGTGTGCACTCCCACACCTCATCAACTGTCTTTTGTTCACATTTTTTCTTTCCATTTCTTGATTTATTTCTTTGATCCTCCCTACCTCTATTCTTCTCTAAGCCTTACACTCTCATCACATTTTCTTTGACTGCAGCCACTTAAGGACCCACCCATGCCTGTTTGACCTGATTGGTCAAGCAGTCCTGACAATCACCCACTCACAGTTGCTTTCATTGTTTTGTGTCTCCGCCTCTTTTCCTCTTTCCAGCCTCCCTTCCATACATGTGTTTATGTTGGTATATATTCTGTGTTTTTTCTGTAGTAACTGTCATTTGTGCCCTGACGAAGATTCTGCTAGGATCGAAAGCTAGGCTGTATACGACTCTCATTTTACCACATTGGCGATTTTTTAGTAGACAAGCAGTTTTCAGCAGTTTTTTCCATATTCTTTACACCCATACATTAATAATTCTGGTCGTCTAAGGAATACCAGGTTGCGTTTTATTGCACTAAATGCAAATTAATTTTAACCTCTTCCAAAAAAGCTTTAAAAATACATAATTGCTCGTGTTTACATGGCGTATATTATGCAGCTTAAAACGTCCAACACAATGAAATACAATCATTAACAACATACTTGTTTGAAAAGTTATTTGTTTTAGTTTCCACGTTCTAATGCAATAGCTGTAAGACTCTCGTGCCAGGCCTGTTTCGTACACTATTTTAAATTGCTGTACATCTCCAATTGTTGTAACTACCATGGAATCAGCTCCAATAGAATAAGATGCTCTATGCCGATTAGCTGCATGACCTAATAATTACATAAATTGGTCATTTACAACACTGACTGGAAGATGTTTTATGAAACAGTGCCCAGAAACCACATTCATTAAACTTGTGCAATACTTGTAAGTGTCCAATCATATACTCCATGCTGATTGGCTGTTAACTCACTTGTTACAATACTTGTACATTTACAACAGTTGGAACAGTTGTATGAAACGGGGTCCCGATCAGGATAATGTGCATACTTACCACCAACTTACTACTACCAATACGCGTATAGTACATGGTTTCGTAGATTAAATTAAATTGTCAATATTGTTTTGCTTCAAAAACATGTGAATAATAACACTGCTATAGATTATGCAATTATGTACAACTTAGATACAGATTCACATTACAATCGCAAGACGAAACATCACAGCAAACAAGTCAAAAGAAAATTCACTAAGATACAAATTAATAATATAATTCTACAATTTACAATAACCTAATCCGAAATCTTTTCGTTCCTCTTTAGACACAAATACAGAAAACAGTCCATCATACCCTCGAATGTATGTCACATGCAGGCTGCCCATTCCTTGGCCACTCCTTCCCCATCTTCCTTCCTCCTCCTCCTCCTCCTCCTCCTCCTCCTCGCGTATTCTCCGTTTCTTGCTGGTTTAAAGGCTTTGCTAAGTCGCCACCGTCTTATTTACAGTTCTTTTTGCATTAATGGTGGCATTTCTAGTCTTTAACATGATTAAAGCAACATTACATAGTTTTGCTTGTGCACGACTACAAATACATTCGAATAATATGTACAAATAAGGTACCATCAGTGGCGTAGCTGCGGGGTGTGGGGCAAATGTCACGTGCCCCCCCCCCCCCCCCCCCCCCCCCCCCCCCCCCCCGTCCCCCTTCCCTGTAATTCTAAAGGAAATTACATCGAAATGGAACAAATGCAAAACATACAGCGTCCCCCAATCAGCGCTCCCCTTCAGCTCAATAGTACTTATGCCAACGCTGTGGGCTATACATTTTGTTTTCTTCTCATATCTGCCTGACAATTGTTTAAATTTAGCCTCGTGTTGACTGAATAGCATGACAAAAACATTATGTAGCCCCGCAATAAGATTGCTTTTCAAGAATATGAGGGCAATTATTATCAATAAATTACATTTTCCAAATTGCCATGGAATGCAGCCCCATAGACCCTAGTAAATATTATTGACTATGCTATTTTATCACTCAAATTAACTTTCACACATTCACATGGCCTGACTACTGCGCTAAGTTCAGGAGAGGGTGTAAAATTGATCAGCAAAACAAGACTATGGCCCCGTTGCAGAAAGAGTTACGATCGATCGTAAGTCCCAAAATTGATCGTAAATGGCCTTAGTGCTCATAACTTACGACCAATCCAAAATTTACGATCAATCCTGTTGCAGAAAGAAGTTACGATTGATATTAATTGTAACTATTGGTCGTAAGTGTTAAAATTGATCGTAACTTTAACAGCTGATTTTTCTTTGGCGTAACTTACGATCAATTATTGACAAGGCACAAACATGGGCAAACATACCAACATACACACTCATTCAAGCACATAAATACATATAAAACTCTTCCTCATGAAACAGATAATCATACAGTGTTACACATTGATTAATAATTTCATACATACATGCATACAGTACAGACTATACACATATATACATACATAAACACACACACACACAAACATCCAGTCAAACTTTTCTCAGCAGCCACTTTTCTATACCAGCAAACTAATTACAGTGGTAACTTTTCTTGTTACTCTGCAATGGTCATTATACAGTACTAAGGTTTTACTATATTAAACTGTAAAGGCCTGTATTAAAACAAAGG